>VURO01032639.1:2534-17497 GCA_015108175.1 Pelvicachromis taeniatus | reverse complement strand
GAGAGTGACTGTGAGTGCGAATGATTGTCTGTCTATGTGTGTTAGCCCTGCGACAGACTGGCGACCTGTCCAGGGTGTACCCCGCCTCTCGCCCCAAGACAGCTGGGATAGGCTCCAGCGCCCCCCCGCGACCCTGAAGAGGATAAGTGGCTGAGAATGGATGGATGCATTTGTGACTCTTTGACTGATTACTCTCTTTAAAAGAACCAGTAGCGCTGCCATTGTTATTTACAGCTCTCACGTGACTACATCTTTTTTTTTCTCAGTTATGTTGTCGAGAAAAAAGATTGATGCTGCACATTGCTCTTAATCATCTCTTATTATAGTTACTGGTGGTGAAAGGTTGGTATGAATACATGGAAAGTGATTAACTGCATTGGGAAGTAGTCCTCAACACCAATGAGGACTTTCTTCTTCTTTTTTTTAAATGCCAGACTTATTCTGAATATAAATGATCAAACAAACAAATACATCAATACAATAGAATTTAAAAATGCACCTCACAAACTATCTCCAGAATATGATCAAAACACTTTGATCTTGTGATTAATAAAATGTTTATTCTAATACATTTATAAACAGTTCAACCATATAAAACTACAATCTAACAGCTGACCTGTCACATGTGTACATGAACACATTAAAAAGTAAATCCATGTTATTTCAACAGTATTGTCAGGGTTCCTCTGCGTGATACTGTTCATCCAACATTTCTTAAACATTTACATTTCAATTTCAGCCATAATAATGATGAAGGTAGAAATTCTGCTCGTGGTTTCACAAATCTCACTGCGATTTCAACAACTGTGTCTTCGTCCCCCATTTAATGTGAGAGTGCAGAGCCTGAAGCAGAAGCAGGTTAACAAAGTGTGAGAACCACCACCAAGTTACACAACTCTAATGGGGTTTGCCCTTTGACAAGTAACTAGAAAGCCTAAGGTTGGCAGGCTGAGTTCCTTGAAAGCACAATTTTTAATATGTAGTTTTTATATTGACATGGATTTTGTGGAGTTCAATTACAGTATTTCTTAAATTTAATTGGTGGCTTTTTACAGTTTGTTATTTCCCTCATACCTGTTGAAATAAACTCCAATGCATATGCACAAAGACACACATTTATGTGTTCATTTACTTTTAATGGTAGTGGGGTTTTCATTGAGTAATAGGCATGGGTGACTCAAAGCTGTTAAATCTTCATGTTCACTTCCCACTCTTTCCTGAGTCTTCCCTCTCACAATAATCTTCCTGCTTGTAGACAATGCTGCCACTTCACAAAAACAGAACAGAGTAGAGGAGAAAGAAGAGGGTCCCGATACAAAGCACATAATGCTGGTTATTGCAGGCAGCCACGTAAATTTTTGCAGCGACCTGATGTAGTTTGTGGTGATTTGGGGTTTCAGTTGTGTTTCTTCTCAGAGGTTGGTTTGGTGTGGAAACAGTGACATATCCTGTGATATTACGTGGCATGCAGTACCATGACCAGTAATGGCCTTGTTGCACTTGGCATTGTGATTTCATTAAAACAAGTAAGCTTAAGACCTGACCATAAAGATGATTTGTATTCTTGTGAAGATGGTCAAACAGGTAGAGATGAGTTTAAGATCTGCAGATAAAGCTAATCTGACATGTGAGCAGTTATTGATGACAAATATCACTATACATCTGTGATCGTGGGCTCTACCACAGCGCACTACGCCTTTAAATACAATGCAATCTAGCTGTTACTAGGAATGAGGTTTTGCTGTGAGCAGCATGGCGGTGTAGCCTCGCTCGAAAAACGGAAACTGTTTACCTTTCAAGTGAGAAGTTTTAGGATTTTAATCTACCAGCCAACTGTGGAACATGCCTGTTCTCTGTTAAACTGACTTATTCTATTCTGAATTTTGGGGTATGTGTCATAAACTTAAAATATATATATTTATATATATTATTTAGGTCACGGGGACAGCAGTCTAAGTAGAGATGCCCACATCCCCACATGCATGAATAAGATCACTAGATTCTTAAATCGCTCCACGTGGCTCAGCTGACAAGAGTGAACACTACATCCTTTTCCAGCTTAGGACTACGGGCTCAGATTTGGAGGTGCTAATTTTCATTCCAAGCACTTCACACTCTGCTATGAACTGCTCTACCACTCTGATGAAGTGAATAGAACCACATCATCTGCAAAAGCAAAGATGATATTCTGAGGTCACCAAGGTGGAAATCTTTAATCACCTGGCTACGCATTGAAACTACCCATAAAAATTAGAAACAGAATCAGTGATTTAAAACCCCACTAGTGGAGTACAACACCAACTGGAATCAAGTCAAAGTTATTGCTGTAAATGCAGAACATCTGAGCTCCTGCATTGGTTGTGCGGGGACCGAATGGCTCATGGCAATGGGCCAAACACTCCATACTCTCCAAGTACCCACAACATGACTCTCCGACAGATACGATTGAATGCCAATTTGGAACACCCTTATTTGTTTCTATGTTTGGTTATCATTTGTATCTTATTATCTGTTGATACTCCACTAACTCTATAAATCATTAACAAAACAACAAAACCTTTCCCTTGCTTGTCTACTTCCTTGATAATGCCTGACACTCTTGTGCTGTTAAACAACAAGGCTGTAGGCTTCATGCAGGCACTACGATTACACTTGACTCAAAGATCAAAGAAGAAGTTTGACTCATGACCAGATAACATAGCACAAAGGAAATCTTTTAAACTTTCCACATTAGAGAAAAACTGAGGTAAAATAAATGACATACAGTAGTGTGCAAAAGTTTTAGGCAGGTGAAAAAAAAAATGCTGTAAACAAAGAATGCTTTCAAGTATGGAAGTGTTAATCATTTATTTTCATCAATCAACAAAATGCAGTGAATTAACAAAAGAGAAATCTAAATCAAATCAGTATTTGGTGTGACCACCCTTTACCTTCAAAACAGCATCAGCTCTTCATGGTACTTTTTAACCCTGGTAGGTTGTTCCAGACATCTTGGAGAACTGACCACAGATCTTCTGTGGATGTAGGCTTCCTCACATCCTTCTGTCTCTTTGTGTAATCCCAGACACACTCGATGATGTTGACATCAGGGCTCTGTGGGAGCCAAACCATCACTTCCAGTACTTCTTGTTCTTCTTTATGCTGAAGATTGTTCTTAATGACTTTGGCTGTATGTTTGGGGTCGTTGTCCTGCTGCAGAATACATTTGGGGCCAATAAACAATCATTTATATTTCTGAAAGCATTCTTTGTTGATAGCTTTTGTGCAAATCACAGAATTAATGCTTTGTTCTTTCCTCAAAAGTCCAACTCATCCACTTGTTTGGCCCAGGCTTCTCCACATGAGATAAAACAATCCATGTGTCTTGAAACTATCTGGTCATCATACCATCATAACTATTAAACCATCCTTTCTATTTTTTTCCATTGCATTGTTTCCCTGAAGAATAAAATGTGTCACATTAGATTCTGTGCTGAAGTATTTTACCATCTCTGAAATTTCGACCTACTATCACCCATACTGTTGCCTCAATTTCAGATGCAATACCACTCTGCCCCCTAGTGGGCATTTCCATCCAAACCGTTTTACTTTTCCACATTAGAATTTCTCATGTTGCTCCTCTTGACATGTCTCCAGTTGTCCATCCATTCATCCATCCATCATCCATCCATCTTCTTCCACTTATCCAGGGCCGGGTCGCGGGGGCAGGAGCCCAAACAGAGAAGCCCAGACCTCCCTCTCCCCAGCCACCTCCTCAAGCTTGTCCGGGGGAACACCAAGGCGTTCCCAGGCCAGCCGAGAGATGTCATCTCTCCAGCGTGTCATGGGTCTGCCCCGGGGCCTCTTCTCGGTAGGACATGCCCGGAACACCTCACCCAGGATGCGCCCAGGAGGTATCCTTGTCAGATGCCCGAACCACCTCAACTGGCTCCTTTTGATGTGGAGGAGCAGCGGCTCTACTCTGAGCCCCTCCCGGATGGCCGAACTTTGCACCCAATCTCTAAGGGAGAGACAAGTCAGGTTTTTGTTGCTTATGTTACTGTGTGGTTACTTCATGGTTATTTATTAAAATAGTAGTAGATGTGTTTTGGAAGTTTCAAGCACTTGAGTGGTCACATGTTTGGTTGTTTATATATTAAGAAAAAAAGATTTTGAGAACAAAAGTTCTGAAGGGCCAAGGCCGAGCTGTTCTCAAATCAGTTAGGGCATTTTCATAACACAGACTCATGTGCAAAAAAATCTAAACCTTTTTCACATTTCCCAAAACATGAACAGTCAATCAATCGTTTCAACTGTGTGAGAAATAAAAACCTTTCACCACACTGAGTCATCAAAATGTTGGGGGTTTTTTTGTCAAAACTTTACTGACGTTAGAAAGAGTTTTGCAAAAACTGTTTTAGGAGTGACCATTAGCAGTCACAAGAAATTAGTACATTGGAGGAACAGCTCAGGTTGGAGAGAAAGTTAGAGTATAGTCTATCTTGTATAAATTATGTAAATGTTCAATTCTTTGCACTCTATTTCTGTATGGTGTTGGCTATTTCGTACTTTTATTATCTCGATCTAATTTTGCTAGACTCTATAATAAAGCCAACCCTGATTGGTAAAATAACACTTTGAAACCATATCAGATTTCAATGGGGGATTTCAATTGGCTTTGCCCTCCCCCCTCTCTTTTTAGTGACTAATCATTACGAGGATCCTGTGTTGTATCCCTTTCCCCCCAGCCGCCCAAATTTTAACAACACTCTAGTTTTCATACAGTCATATTCACCCAGTACACTCACACTCCTCAACACAGCAACCCAACATAGCACCTTCAGGACTGAGTGGGAAGGGGGGCAGGGGGGGCATCTTCCTACACACCTTATTTCACACACCCTGGCTGGGATGGAGGTCTGCAGGCAGTTGTGGTGCACAGTTTACTGCTCATTCAGGGTGGACCTCCCTCTTGTTGTGTCCCCAGGCGCCTGGGACCATGGGACCCTGTTCTTGACTCTTATCAAGGTGATCGAACCTCTATCAGAGTTGACTGCCCGTTACTTCTGGTATCACCCTATGGCTCCAGGCATTCCACCTGTGGCGTCCCTATTTCTCCTGCTTGGATGGGCGCATGGATGTCACCAAGATGCATGGCCTTAGGTCTTCGGTAGTCTTGGGAGCTGTGGATGGCGTGGTTGTCCTGGTTCCATCTCTGTCTGCTTTCACTGCAGCTTCCCACCATCATTATCAAGTATATTTGTGACAAAGACACAGGCACACTCACTCACACATTCGGTCATACACTTTCTCTCTCACATACACACTATAGGAAGATTGTTGATTTCTGTGTCTGTGTATTTTTTGTGTGTTTCAGATGCTCTATGTTGTTGGGGTTTTTTTTGTCCCTTATAGGTGCAGTAGTTGGTGATACATTATGCATTTCTATTTCTGTGTGTGTGTGTGTATGTCCCTTCCCCATTTATTTATATCTGGCATTATGATTTTATGCCAAATGCTAATCAGGCTCCATAGTGCAGGGCAGTGAACGCAGGCCCACTAGAGGGCATCAGTCCCTTAAGCCAAACTCATAAAGTCTGTTTCTGATTATTTGATCCGAGACATTCACATCAGTGTCCTCCTCAAGGTCATTTTGTAGTTCTGGCAGTGTTCATCCTGTTTTACCTTGCACAAAGGAGCAGATACTGGTCCTGCTGATGGGTAAATGACCTTCTATGGCGATGTCCAACTCTCCTGGAGTAACTTTTTTTTGACAACTCATGACTTACTTTTTCTGTTTAATTCAACCTGTTTGAAAATCCTGTATTCCATTGCTCTTCTCATGACCAGGAGTCTAAAACCTAAAACCCAGCCTTGGTTGAATAATGCTTCCTTCCTTTTTTTTGGGTACATTTCAGAGCCTGCACTTTTTCAAGCTGCTTTTGTCTAATTGGAGCCTGTGTTTTTTTTTTTCACTACTGAATTAAGCAGTCAACCACTTGAAACCCACAAGATGTACTCCGGATATTGTTCCATCTCGTCTGCTGAAAGATCTTTTTTCACACTTTGCGTATGAGTGTGGTGTGAATTATCAATAGCAGTCTTCAGTCTGGGTGTGTCCCTGCTCATTTTAAACATGCTGTAGTAGATGACAGACAGACAGACAGACAGACAGACAGACAGACAGACAGACAGACAGACAGACAGACAGACAGACAGACAGACAGACAGACAGACAGACAGACAGACAGATAAAACTTTATTATGGGTTCCTGGATCCAACAGTTTTATCCAACTTCAGAACAATTTCAAGTACTTTTCAAGTATTTTAGTCTGGTTTTAAAGTACACCGCAGCACTGAAACTGCTCTTTTAAAAGATTTTAATGACCTTTTAACATTTAAACAAACAAACAAACAACTGCATTTGTATAGCGCTTTTCATAGTCATTAAGGACCCAAAGCGCTTTATACTACATTCAGTCATTCGCACACTGGTGTGACAGAGGCGAGGCTGCCGGACACAGGCGCCACCGGGCCCTCTGACCAACACCAGTAGGCAAACATGGGGTTAGTATCTTGCCCAAGGATACTTGGCATAGACTGGAGCAGCCTGGGATCGAACCACCGACCTTAAACTGTACTTATCCAGCAGTTTTTCTGTTAGCTTAGGGGATATCTTCCATGAAAACCTCACTTTCTTGTTGGGTCCCCCAGGGGTCCATTTTTGGCCCAGTGCTAGTTGAAGAAAGGCGAAGCGGTAACTAGCGGTGATGTATCGGAGCTCTGCTCATAAAACGGACAGGCCTCGTAAACCGGGCAGAAATTTTTGCTCGAATCGTGGCTCATAAACCAAATTACTCGTATAGCGAGCTGCTCGTAAACCGAGGTTCCACTGTGTGTATGTATATACACACTATATATATATATAATCCAAATAAAGCTTAAGTGTTGAATAAAGTTTGGAAACATTTTGGGTGTAGATCAGTGTAGAAGGCAGTTATTGTTTCTTTTGTTCAAAAAGCTAACTTGCAGTGGAACCTGTTTGTAGCAATGAACAATAAGTCATTTATTTTAGTTAAGAAGACAATTGGAATGTAATGAATTTTGAATTTGAGTCTCACTAAATAAAAAAAAATCACAAAACATTTTCTCCAGAATAATTTAGCAATCAGGAACAACCCTTCGAAACATTAAAATGTCTTTCTTTGCTTTATGACTTTCAAACTTAACGGAGATTCAAAAGAATGTGTGTTAATCTGTGCCTGCTACTATTCTTGTTACTCAGTGACTAATAGATTTCTTAACAGCGTCTCCTTCTTGTTCCTCTGTTACATGACAAGTTCATAAAGTCAAGATTGCATAACACCTGCTGAGTTTCTCATTTTCTTCTCACAGACTGATAGAACATCTGCAGTATTTTCTACAGATGTCGAGAGATCTTAGTTTTTGAGTGAAAAAGAGGCATTTTTGTATAATGTGTAGAGGACAGCATCATTCACTCCAATGTGTTTGTTTGTATGCAAACTACAGGGGATCTTAGGGTGTAAAATCAGGTTTTCATGTAAGGACTACTGGTCTCTAGTTGTTTAGTTCAACTTGACACTTTATTTTTTTGTACTGGCACATTGCAAGATATTTTCCACAGTGTTGTCACTCGCCCCAACCTGAGCTAGCGTCTCTCCATAAAGGCTAAAGATCTCTCCATGAAAATCTTCAGCCTCTTCATAGGTTAACGATCCTGTGGAGAGGCTGAGACAGTTAGGCAGAACAGTCCTTAAAGAGGCTTGGACACACACCATCTGGACCAGCAACCTTCCCAGAGCATAGTCTTCTTGGCTCCAATCTGACCCACGTCTCTATGACAGACAAGTGTGGAGGCACAAGATGCTGCCAGATGCTGTTCATTTTACGTTTACAGTTAAGGGTGCATAACAAGGTCAATAAAGACATGAATGAGCGAGTTTGGTGTGGAAGTACTTGACTGGCCTGCACCTGTGGCATGAATTACAGACAGAGCACCTGTGGGATGAATGGCCTTCTCATCCATCACCACTGAGTGATCTCACAAAAACAATGGTCAAAAATTCCTATCAGTACACTCCTAACTCCTAACAGTGACTTTCATGCTAGAGTACTATAGGCAAGAAACATATAATACTAGCCCTGCGACAGACTGGCGACCTGTCCAGGGTGTACCCCGCCTCGCGCCCAAAGACAGCTGGGATAGGCTCCAGCGCCCCCCCGCGACCCTGAAAAGGATAAGCGGCTGCGAATGGATGGATGGATGGACATATAATACTGAGATATTGGGCGTATATGTATGTGTTCATTATCTGAGAAAGTAACAAAGCTTTGTACCAAAGCCAAAATTACCTGATAACAAAGTTTTTCTCATTAAAATCATGTTGATTGTTAAAACAATCACCGTCATTATTTATTTTTCCATTCAACACAGCACGTTACTGGTCGGCTGTGCCTCCTAGGTCTGAACATCTGCCTCTGACTGCATCGTGGACTTCCTGACTGAGACACCTCAGTCACTCTGGATTAGAAGCACTGCACAGCTCAAATCACACCACTAACTTCACTATTGACAAGACTTTGGTGGGTCTTTGGTGACAACAGTTGAACAAGATCCTTGGAGTCTCTTTTTGCTGCTTTACAGAAATGTACTACATTTATACTTAATCCACAACACCACCGCCATTGTGAACATGCACCCCTCACACATGCTCTTTACTCTGCTGATGATCATTTAACTATTTCACAATGTTTGTGAAACTGTTCATTAAAAGTGAAAGCTGCTGAGACAAGGGGAAAATGTCACAGGAAATGTAATCTCCCTTATCTGTATTTCAGAAGAAATTTAATCAGAATGACGAATTACTTTTGTATGTGAATATAGTGTATGAATTAGAAATAATGACTGTAAAAGCACACCCCCTTTGGATTCATAAATTATCCTGCTGGATCACCCTTCACCACTGATTGTGTTGTTTCCAGTGCAGTGTGAATCTATAAGGAAACGAGTTCAGCTGATTTTAAGGACACCGGACACTGTAAGAATTTCTTTATTTTATTCATCTTTATATTTTTCATATTCATATTTCATACTTTAGTGTTTGTAAATGTGCACAAATCAGAAAATGGCAATTGGACATATACAATTGTAGTCAGAAGTTTATATACACACCTCGTGAGAATGGATGTTATGGTAATGCGGGATTATTAATTATTTTTTATTTTACAATTATATTATATTTTAATTATTTTAGCTGTTCATTTGCCCGAGTGGAAGGATTGTACAGCATACATCTTGAATGACTATAAAAAACAAGAATTGGGTGCACATGACTGAATTTATTTAGGATCTTTTCTAATCTACACAGTGTCAAAAGTATACATACAAGCTCAAATATATGTATACCTGTCAAACCTGTGGGTTTTGTTGTTGTGGGTTTTTATTTATTTTTTTTTACCACGACCTTCACGTCCATGATGATTAGAAGTAAATGTTTGACCACAAGTTTAAGGATGGAAAAGATGGAAAAATCTTTGGCAGAAAACAGTCGCAAACTTCTCTGTAATCCAGTACACTTCATGCTATTATGAAAATAAAGCAGCACTAAATTGATCAAGAAAGAAAAGACAAGAACGCTTCATTTTAAAAGCATGAATTAATAACTAATACAGTGGAGCCCCGGGTTACGAGCAGCTTGGTATACAAGTTATTCGGTTTACGAGCCGCAATCCGAGCAAATTTCTGCCCGGTTTACAAGCAGAGCTCCGGTGCGTCACCGCTAGTTTCCGCTTCTTCTTTCTTACCTGGAAACCTCTACCCAGAGCCGTTTTAAAGGCTTATCCCTTATAATGACACCTGATTGGCTCACGTCCGTACGTATGTACAGTTAAGAAAGTGCAATTTTAGTTGTTTTTTTTTTTTAATGGGAAGGTGCCGAAAACGCAGCCAAAAAGGCAAAAACAGATGATTATTGTAAAATGTATCATATGTTCCTACGTAGGCTAAGTTTAACGTTTAGGAAGTTTTTTTTTTTTACAATTCATGCAGTTAAGAAAGTGCTATTTTAGTTTCGTTTGAAGTTTAAGAAAGTGTTGTTTTAGTTCTACCGTACGTGTACCGTACGTGTACCGTACGTATCGGAAGTCCTCCCTTCCTCCCTCAGCCGCTCTCCATTAACTGCAATCGTCTGCCGCCAAGGTAAGGTTATATTTCTTAAGTTGGTTTATCTTTTATTTAACTATCTTTACTAATACAGTATTTTGATGTTTGTTTCTTATTTAAAAACATGTTTTTTTCCATTATTTATGATATTTTGGGGACTTTTTGGGAGGGCTGGAACGGATGAATCTCATTTCCATTATTTTAAATGGGGAAAATTTGTTCGGGTTACCAGCTCGGTTCTGGAACGGATTAAACTCGGGGTTCCACTGTATGTGACATCTGCCACATTAAACCCTGCTTTCTGAACATTCTCTTATAGGCTGCAGTAAATTTTAAGGTTCAAAGTGAATTGTATAAAATGTACAAATAAAATTGTGAACGAATGGGTCGCTCTCAGGAGCTCAGTGATTTCCAGTGTGGTACTTAGTAAACCACCTATGCAACAAGTTCAGTCATGGCAGTTAAATATTCCACAGTCAGTTGTTAGCGATATTACAACAATGCAGAGGTGACATCAACGCAGCCAAGAAGTGGTACGTCATGTTAAATCACACAGCAGGATCACTGGATAGCTAGAAGACATCATGTAACCCTGAGATTAGCTCAAGAACAGAGCGTAGAGAGACCAAACAGCTGTATACAAACCTTACATCACCAAGTGCAATGGAAATCATTGGATGCAGGGGTGTAAAGCATGCTTCCACTCGACTCTGGAGCAGTGGAGCCGCGTTTTCCGGAGCGACACATTATACTTCTCTATATGGCAATTCGGTGAATGAGTCTGGTTTTGGCGGTTGCCAGGAGAACAGTACTTGTCTGAGATGACCATATGTGAGGATACAGTAAAACAGCAAACATGGGTCACTCCATCAAGTTAAATATGATATGATGAGAGAAGAAAAAGCATAGTCGATTCTGTTTTAGATTATTGTCTTTAATTACTTTTTTCTGTTGTTATCTATTGACTCAGGGGCCAGCGGTGACTTCATGATGATGCAGCACCTCCTGCCTCTCGCTGCTCTCCTCCTTCTGTCCATTATTCCTACAGAAACTAAAGTGGTGTCATCGATAGAGGAGTGCAATGAGTTTTTTTTTAAATGAAAAGCCACCACATATCCCAACACTTTTGGAGGGAGGGACCATCATGGACCAGACTCGATACAAAGTGATTTGCCAGACTTTTCGGGATAGGAAACAGTTTGTGACGCTCTACAACACCCACAACAAGATTCCACTTTTTTCTGCTGCAAAGTACAAAGGAGGAAATAACGGAGGCAGGCCCAAAGTCAAATGGATGATTGAACCGCAGGTACCACTATCAACTTTTTAAGATGAAATGAAATAATTTGATGGCGAGGTGCTCCAGAAATAAGATTCACTTACTACTGTGTACCCACAGTGCTAACTGCTCTGACTGGCTCTAAAACCCAGCTACTGCATCTATTAAAATCTGTTAGCTTGTTGTTGTGTTTTTAAATATAGGGAAGTATGCCCGAAGCTCACTTATTGTGTTGTGACTGTCACTTTTCAGCAACCATGTGTGGATCATTAACATGCCATTTCAATTTTTACAGCTTGAAAACATAAATGACAAGAATGACAATATGATCAGTGCAAAAAATGAGATGTGCAAAAGCCACGCTCAGGAGAGTGATTATTCAAACTCAGCAGACAAACAGTGTAACAAAGGACATTTATTTCCAAGTTTTTATGGAACTTCTCCTGAAGAAAAAAGTTCTACTTTTACTCTGACTAATGTTGTTCCACAAAATGAAAACTTCAACAGTGGGAGCTGGAACCACATGGAGAACTGCGTCAAATGCATTCTGGATAATTACTGCAACAATAAAGAAGGTTTTGTAGTAATCGGAGCGCAGCCCAGCAGCAGCGACTTACTTAATGAAAAAATCAATATTCCTTCAAAGCTCTGGTCAGTATTCTGCTGCGAAAGTGATAGTGAGAAAAAATGGCTGGCGGGTGCATACTGGGGTAATAACAAGGCAGGCATCACCATGGATCTGAAGCCTTTGAAAGAACTCCAGAGGGACATCGGACACAATTTTCAAGTATTTCCTGGTGAACAATGTCCCCTTGACACTGCTCCCACTCACTTGTACTCAAAACTCCCCCCTAATTGTTCATGCCCTCGACCCAAAAAAAGTGATTTGAAAAACCGATAAGGAATGAATGCTAAATGAATAAATAACCATGCGTTGTTGTATTAGTTAATAAAAAATAAATTAGAACAGCAATGATTATGTAATGACTGCATGTGTGATGTTACTGTTTTGATGCTTTAATAAACATGTAGATGAATTGTCTTATGCACGAGTGTCTCCCTCTGTAGTGTTTGGTGCATTTCAAGTGCAATCATTTTGCAATAATATTATTCTCATTCTACAGTGATTATAGTCATTTAACACATCATTTTTCATTACAGAACACTGACTCAGCTGGCTTTATTTTTTTTATTATTGCTGTTGACTATAACGAAGCGACATTTGTCGCTTAAAATCTTTGCCAGAGTTACTTTCTTTTAGGTAAAAATAAATGTTGCATAGCAATGCAGATGAAAGCAATATGACACCTACAACTGGGTTCAGGCATTTAACATTCATTTGGTGACAATTTGTTCCTATTCAGCTGAATGAATTTCATGCAGCTTGAAAATGGTCACCATCTTGAGTTGACTATTGGGTTCTTTGTTGCATTACATGATGGAAATTTCTTTATTTTATGTATTGAGCATGTTTTAACAATATCACATTTTGCCACTTAGCTATATACATGTAGGTTAGCATCACAAATGTGTCTTATGCTTTATCACATATTTGTTCTACGCACACACACTCACACAAAATGAGTACTTTACCGTAAACTTAACCATAACTTAATTGTAACCGTGACACTAAAACCACATTTTGAGTCTCAAACATGCCGTCAAACTCGTGGGGACCGGGATTTTGGTCCTCACGAGGGATGTCGGTCCCTACGAGTATAGTAAACTTCCAATTTTTGGTCCCCACGAAGACGTTAATACACACACACACAGTTGGGCTTTGTCAGTTCATGGGAGACAGTGAACAGATGGTGAGACTCCTTTTCTCTCATCTTGAGAAGGAGGAAGGAGGGAGGATTCGAGAGGTAAATCTCGGGGTTACGGCTAAGTGAAAAACAAAGTCACCTCTCTGTCTCTCAGAAAGGAAGTGTTACCATTGCTGACCTCTAGGGGCTCTCCCCTTGTGAGAGAGCTCCTCCTCCCCGCGTGGTTCAGGTCTGCCTCATAAGCAGCAGCTGAGATGTGTTGCAGCTCGTCAGCCACTGCCTAAAGACTGCCGTGGCACAACTCCACACCATTCTTCTTCCCCTTTTCCCTGCGCTGTGAGCTGCAGTGACTTGGGCAGCAGACTGCAAATGTGTGACCTTATGAAGTTTGGTGTGACTTTGGTTTTTTCTTTTTGTGAGCAAAAGTGTGCCTTTACAAAGATCACTTTGAATCATAATGCAAGCAGGTAGGGCTTCTCTGCCATTTTTGTTTCAGCCATTTTCTCATGTTTTGTTGTTTTGTGGCTTGATGGGGAGCTCAGCTATTGTTTTGTTTTCTGCTAGACGGAGTAGGCTCAGTTTGTTTTTAGCTACACCGGGGTGTTCTGTTTGTTTTGGCTTTGGAGACCCTGATGCATAGAGCGTCTGTGTCTTATTTTGGCCCTAATTGGTTTGTTAGTTGAATTGTTGAAAGTGTTTTTCACTTATTAAAAAAAGAAATTTTTTAACATGGCACTTTCTGTGACGCTCACTTCTAAGGCATGGCTACAGGGTAGGCCCCAGAGAATCCTATCCCAACCAGGGCCACACAGGTCACTTGTTTTTTTCCTTTCTTATAGGGGTCGATTGAATTGCTCTTTGTCTGTCCTCTCACTGAGGACCAATTTACCTTGAAAGACCCTATCAGTGTGTGACGCAGAGGTATCAGCATAGCACATGGGGTCACTTGCTCACACAAACCTCTCCACCATGGTAATGTTGTTTGTTTGAAAAATGCATTAAAATCCACTGTGCTGGTGCACAGAGACAACGGTAGAAACACTGTTGTTGTCTAAGTACTCACAAACCAGTTTTACATGAGTGAATATCAAAATTTTAGGTAGAGCTTTTTGACATTTTTTACCGCACAAAACGCCACAAATCTGAATAGAGGAAGACGGTGAAGGGTTAAAAATCAGACAAAGAAATATCAAAAACTTTTTAAATACTCTCAACACTGCGCTCTCTCATGTAGTTTTATAAAAATCAGACCTCTCAAAAAAGAAAAAAAGAAATCAAATAATCAGTTACAGATTTTTGATTCAAACTTTAAGGTGGATTAAATATTCTATAACTCCCCTTTGCAGTCATGGAGTCTGTTTGCGTTTGACACTTGCAGTTTTCAAAATAAACTGATGACGTAAATCCTGGTCAAATGACTTTTTCACAGTCAGCGCTGAGGTCTGAAGAAGCCCCTCTGAAACTCTCTGTGAGTCAAACACCACCCAAGCAGCATGGAGATCACAGCTCTGTGCAGCATTATTGGTATGTACCAAATGTGTGTGAAGTTGGTTATCTGTTTCTGTGTGGGCATCTGCTTTTGATTTTATATTAGAGTATTTAATTATAGATTTTTATAATTGATAGATTAAAAAAGGCCATTGTTGGGGTTATTCTCTGGATCTGGCTGATCCTACTAACCCAAAACCTAAGGACTGTATATTTGTGGTGAATCAACACACAAGCGAGTTTCATTTTAATATGACTACATGGAAG
>VURO01032635.1:13169-36552 GCA_015108175.1 Pelvicachromis taeniatus | reverse complement strand
ATATAAATGTTTTTCAGATTGACATTTAATGCCAAATTATATTTAGTTACAGCCCAACTGACAGTTTTGGGATCCCCAGGGTTCAATATAACTATTTATAGTTATAAGTACAATATAAGTACAATATAAGTATTTTTGAAAACTGAGATTTTCCGTTTTCATTTTTAATAAAAAATCCGTCCACATGTAAATGCCAAAAACGAAGGAAAACGCTGTCAGGAACATGCCAAAGCAACAGGTGGTGATATAATCCTAACTGTGTAGAAATGTTGGCCAATCAGAAGTCTAGAAGCCAGGGCAGGAAATAGTAAACAGAGATGGCGCATAGAAGCAGAAAATGAAAAATGGAAGAGACAGTAACTGTGTGTGTATGTAAGCCTGTAAACACTGCAGATAGTAAAATTAACAGTAACATTATTTTGTCTAAGTCCGCCATTGTAGCAACTCATCTCACCGCAACATAATAACGTGGCTCACAGTGTGACGTCAAAAAAAGTCGCACACCTTTGACGTTGTGTTTTCTCAGTTTTCAGCGTTTTCACTGTAAATGCAAAAACAGAGTTTTTGAAAATATCCACCCTGGCCGGAGTTTTTAAAAATCTCAGTTTTCAGTGCTCAAAAACACAGTTTATGTGTGGACGCAAGGTGCAAACGCATAGAAAAATCTCAGTTTTCAAAAATACCCAGGTACGTGTGGGCGTAGCCGCAGAAGGCTATGGAATAAATCCAGGGGATTATGCTCTTACTGTTCTCCAACAAAGTTATGCACCTCCCTGTGAAGAGACAGATTGATGACAACATTTACAAAATAATCTATATGGATATTGTTTAGAGAAAATATCCTCAAACAAATAAGCTAATGTGCATGTGTTTGAACACAGACTAACACATGAATCCTCAGCAGGACGGCAGGGTTAAACTCATGACGTTAGCAACAGTGCTAACCGCTAACCATAATGTTGCCCACCCTAAATAAAACACATTTACTAATCACAGCACACTTCTTTTTCTTCATCGTTCCCTTTAGAGGTCACCACAGTGGATCCCCCTCCCTCCATCTCACCTTACTCCTAGAATCCTCCACACCAGCCCTCTTCTCCTTTTCTCCTAACTGGGAGCTGCATGTTCACCATCCTTGCTCCTCTGTAACTTTGTCTCCAAACCACTGTACCTGATGTACTCATTTCAAATCCTGTCCCTGCTGGTCACCCCCAATGGAAATCTTAACATCTTCAACTCTGCCACCTTGAGCTCGGCCTGTCTTTTGTCTGAGCAACCATCTCCAAATGACACATCATAAACCGTTCCTTTCACTCTTGCTGCTGTCTTTATGTCACCACTCATCTTCACCCACTCCATCCGATATCGCTTGTGCACTGGTTTGGATGGTTGGCTTTAAGTATTTAAACACAGCTACCTTGTCTACCTCTACTCATTCCAGCATCACCTTTCCACCTGTCTCATTCACACACATGTATTCTGTCTTACTTCTATTGACTTTCATTCCTTTTCCTTCCAGAGCATGCTTTCTGCAAACATCATGAAATTCACAACCAGACATTTAAGTACTGTGAGGTCAGGCTGGACGACTGCAGTTTGAGAAATGCATGTTCCATATTCTACCCTACGTCCCCATACGAAAAAGAAAAGAGACATACTGTATATAATCAGACAAACATGCAGCTATTCATCTGTATTTTTCCCTCTTAAAACCCATGCAGTTTGCTGGGCTACCTCTTTAACATTAAAAGCAAAGGAATTACTCATGTTACTAAAAACCAGAATGGCAGTGAGATTGCTACTCTGAAGAGAGGTTTACTATCGACTAGGCCGGACTCTGCAAAAGAAATACAGTCCTTAAGCAGCAGGACTGGCGTTAAAACATCAGTACTGTAAGAGTAAACATCTGCCGGTCTCAAGTGTCCTTGAGCAAGACACCAAATCCCTGTGAGCTCCAGGGGTTCTGTTCTGCAGCTGACCCCCGTCTCCCTGAGGAAGGAGTAGTGGGTGAGGTTTCCCTGCACAAATCGATACAAATTCAAGTACTATAACTCTTACTTTTCAGATTTGCAGCAACTAGCAGGGTCATAAGGTTAACGTAAATGAAAGGGTACATTTGTGAAGGTTTAAACTGTCACTCACTGCATTCGAAGTATGAAGGAAAAGCAGAACCCATCCAACACCCAACGGTATTATGCTGGGCAGGTGGGGAGTAAAGCACAGAAATGTCTTTTGTGACATTGAACCTGGAAAGTAAGAGCCCCGTCTGACAGTGGGGCCCCGTTTCCCTCGTGTATCATTCTCTTTCCTGCCTACGTTCACCACTTTTTCCCTCCTATCTCCCTTTGTGTTCCATCCATCCTTCTCTTTTCTCCCTCTTTCACTATTCTCTTTTTACCGCTCTGTCCCTCTTCTCTGTCTTTGATGTGCAGGTAATGAAAAAGCAGAATCAATCGGCTGCTGCTTTGTGCCAGCAGAGGTGTTGAATGGAAATCAATCGTTACCTAAAGACAAGGGAACTGCAAAATAACACAGACACACCAATGACTTCCTACTAAAAAAAAAAAAAAAAGGGGGGGGGGGGGGGGGGGGGGGACCACCTGTTAAGAGGTTGAAAGGAAAGCAGAGAGCTCATTGGGCAGCTTTGAGCCTCCCGACTCCCATTTCGCTTTAGTTTACGATGTTCATGCTGCTCCACATTTTGACTGGGTCACACTTCCTGTTTTGTTTTGTTTGGGGTTTTTTTTGGAACATCTGATTGGTTCAATGTTTGTAAGAGTAACAGCTGGATTTTTAAAATGGGGTTATCTTCTGTTTAATGTGCTGATAAACTGACCTTCCAGCATAGGCAACAATGTAACAATTAAAACTGCTGTCTGAGGCATCAGACTCATTTGCTCACTTTTAGACTAATCCAAAGCTAGCTGCTAGTTTAAAAAACAAACAAACATATATATAAAAAAGAAGCTAAAAAAAATAATCGAGGTGGATGTGTGTTATGGTGAAGCCACATGAGCAAGCGAAGCACCAAGAGAAATTTTAAGCCTTTTCACACTGAGTATTAACCTAAAAATGACATTTGATTTTTCCAGTTTGTTGTCGCTACAACGTACAACCACAGAGTTTGAGGACTCCACCTGTGAAACGCTGCCTGATCTCCCCGTCAAGGTCATGTTGTTGTGCAGCACTGCAGGGCTTTTAGTGTGGCTGCTTTTTATTCTTTTATTTATTTCTTTATTTTCTGCTCAGAGTCATGCCCGTGCGGTCTTCACCGATGTGTTAAAATAGTCACTCTTTGACTTGATTTTTATTTTGGGGGAGTAGAAAAAGCTTCAGGTAGCCAAATCTGCTCAACAAGGGATTGTTCTTAGTGCCAGAGCAGGTTATGTTATTTCCACCTCAGCATGCTACAGTAGAACTCCTTACTGAGTGAGGAATTCATGCTGTCCTAATGTCAAATGTTATAAAATCAAAAGCAGTACAGGAAGCAGCCCAGAAGTGCACCAGGGGATGACCCTGAAGGGGAGAACGGCCAAATTTGAAGTTTTCCCGGAAACAGCTCATGAACTGTCGTTTTCAGAGCTATAAGACAGTAATTCAGAGGTCTGCAATGAATCAACGTACACACTGCTCTGTTGGGATGAGTGGAGATGTGAACCAAGTTTGAGGTCAAGCAAAGTCTGTTGGGGCAAATAAAGAAGCACACAAGACGTTCAGGAACTCCACAGCAACAGTGACCATCTGAGCGCATAATGGTAAACGCAGCAGTGAAAGCTATTTAACAGTTTCGTAAGCAGTTGCGTGCTGGGATAAATATAAACATTTATGCACATAAAAGTAGGATAAAGTCTATATTACAGCAGAAAAATACATGGGTGAACTTTCACATTGTTTACAGGAAACAATCAAAACTTGACAAGCTTAAAGAAGCACAATCTTACAGTAAAACAAAACAAAACACCAGAACACACACGAGTGGCCCGATGAGCGTGACGACGGAACGTCCCGTGAACTGATTGCTCGCTAATGTGGCTTCACTGTTTGAGTGAGTGGCAAAACAGAGGCGACCCCTTTGCGATGTGAGGAAAACATGACGGGACCGATACCGGCATCAGACACATTCAAAGATGAGCACAATGATATGGAGCAGAAGTGAAGGAAAGATGAATAGTGTTTATTCTCCGTTGAGGTGTACGCGGTCCCTTCGCAGAACGTGACGACATCATCCCTGAAACACGACGTGAGGGTTTGAGGAGGATGGGGGAAACAATGACGATGGAAAGTTGAAAAAAAAAAACAAAAAAGAAGAAAACTTCAGTCTCAGGCTCTCAAGTCTCTGAAGAAAGCAGCTGCTGCCATATTCCCTCTCCCCACGAAATATAGCCAAACATTTGTCAAGTTAAGGATATACTGTTGTTTCACGGCATACGAGAAGCCAAAGACAGAGTTGAAAACAATTTCAACTTTAAATCGCTTTTTCTTTTTCCTTTTTTGTCTTTAATTTAGTTTGACCCCCTCTTTCCCCATCAGCCACCCAACTTCCTAAAATCCCCGGCCAATTTTTTTCTGCATGTGATAAAAAAAAGAAAGAAAACAAGAACAAAACAAGAAACAATGCAGTCCAAGGAGAGAAAAAACAACAAAAAACAACAACAAAAAGCTGTTCTGGCAGTCCAATAGTCTCTTTTTGCATTGCATTTGTTGACAGTGCAAAGACTACTTAATCAGCGGGTTGGTGTTTCCTCTGCGTGACAGGGCAGAGTGATGGCTTTGAACCTGGGTTATATTATCAGTTCTGGTACAGACCAAGGTTTGGAGAATCTGGGGTCTTTAACGAGAGGAGGGGGGAGGGGAAAAAAACAACAACAACAACAACAGTCTGCCTTTCCTTGGGGCAGAAGAACTAAAAAATATAGATAGAAACACCATTCAACTGATGTCTAAAAGGTTACACCCGGGAGATCTTGTTCTCATGTGATCCAGTCACATGAATCTTTGCAGGGTTGAGGTGTGACGGTCAGGTTTTCCTGTGAAGGACACAATGGAAAGGATTATTTATTTACACAGGTTACAATTTAAAAAAAAAAACTGTGTGGAAAAAATACTTTACATGCATCTGTAACTCAGTTCTACTTGAGGCTTTGCTGATGGCAACGGCTGTAATTTGTGGCGCCGTTTAACTGCAGTGCGTTATGCAATAGGTATCTCATTTATATAAGTGAGGTGGACAAAATAGTAGAAACAGCTATGTGTAGATATGATACAATTTAACAGTGACTACATTCTCAAGAAGCTTGATACAAACATTTAACATTAAAACTTTTTGTGAAAACTGCACTTAATGCAGGGCTTGTTGATATAGGCAATGCATTTGTACAGGAAGAACAGAACCATTTGTCAAATTCACTGTAATATGACCGAGCTGCCACTAGATGTCAGTGCAGTCTGCAGTGGACTTGTGGGCTCATTCAACATCTCTATTATCAACACCATGATCCAGTTGTCCTCAGAGGACCTACTTAGGAATGGATGAGCTGAGAGGCTAAAAGCTGTGCTGCATATTTGACTCGATTGCAACAGAGAAGTGAAGGCTTTGTGTTTTTTTTTTGTTTTTTTACAGGTTGCTGCATCTTTCTGAAAGCCACGACAAAGACAGAAACATACAGTTTTACTTTTAAACTACATTCTACATCTCTGCACGTACTCCTAACTTACTGCCTGAGTGTTTTTAAGATCAGCCGCTGTGTGACTGTTTGTGTTCTGTGCATTATCTGCCACCTGCATTTGTTTGAAAATGCTGCTCTCAGTAGGCTTGTGTTTTGTTT
This sequence comes from Pelvicachromis taeniatus, assembly GCA_015108175.1. Classification (NCBI taxonomy): domain Eukaryota; kingdom Metazoa; phylum Chordata; class Actinopteri; order Cichliformes; family Cichlidae; genus Pelvicachromis; species Pelvicachromis taeniatus. The sequence goes on along the minus strand of VURO01032635.1, from coordinate 30,727 downwards.
CCCTGTCAGGTGCTGGTGGTGGGTACAGGGAAGGGGTTGCTGCTTGATGGCTGATAAGCAGTAAAAATATATTTCCTTATTATGCTAGTTTTTGGAAGACCTGATAGCCACATGTCTAATTTACTCCAACAGTCTGCTGCATCTGGAAGGAGTGAACATTGTATCTACAGTGAAATGGGACAAATGATTTACCTGTGGCATAGGACAGGTCATATTGCAGGGGGTATCCCAGGTGGTGGTGAGAGGGCATGATCCGCTGGGAGGGTGAGGATCGCGGTCGGTCCATATCTCGCTCCCTTTCCCTCTCACGCTCCCTGTCTCCCGGAGCTCCCCTGTCCTGCTCTCTTTCCCTGTCATGGGGTGGCTTGTCACCTACTGTGGGGGATTTGCTCTTATACTGGCTGGTATGCAGATGTAGGTTGTCCAGGGCTTTCGAGTCTGTTGCCGTTTTGGTGACAGTAGGGCTAGCACGAGATTTGTCACTGCCTTCCTCAGCTCCGGCAATTTTACTCCCATATGGGGAAAAGGGATAACCTCCAGGTAGATAAGAACCTGAGAGTGATGAAGAACATTAGTGATCCACATAGTCAGCTTCATATGGAATACAAAATGAAGATAAATACTGTTAAGATTACAAAGAGGCTCATTGCAATACAAGTAACAGTGGCTTATGATACACATTGGTAACTAACCACTTAGTTTTACAGCTCACATGTCTCTTCACTGGGGATGGGAATCAAGAACCAGTTTTTTGTAGAAAACTGGTTCTCAGTAGTCCAATTCCTTGGAATTGTTAGTCTGCCTGCCTATGGATCCCGCATATCAGTCCTTGCACTTGCTAAAGCTGAATCACTGTGGCGATCGCTTTTTTTGTGGTTTTCATCTTTGCTTTGTGCGGTCAGCTTTGTTTTCGACTAAGAGAAAGGTCTTAGAGATGTGTGTCCTCATTAGGGATTTGTGTTGGCGTGTGGGGTTGTAGCCTCAGGTTTATATTGTTAAATGGTTATTATGAAACAGTGGGTTTCAGCTATTTTACAGAGTAACATGAAAGTAATGTAACAACTAGTATAACAAATTCGCATAAATGTCCGCTTTGGTATAAAAACACTACTATCATTTGCTCTACCTAAAGACTATATTTGGGCTATTTATGTCAGATCCTCCAGGAATGTATGGATTAACAAAAATTCAACCATCCTACTAGTATTTATAAGTCCATGCAATCCTGCAGAATGAAGTGATTGCAGTTTCCCCCCCCCCCACTCTGCACCATTTTCAACACATGCAATTGTATTGATAGCCTCTTGGGGAGTAGAATCATTCTTTTACTTAAATCATGTAATTGCCATGAAAATGACTCCAATGCCATGCTTCATTTCTAACAAACTGTACCAAAGGATTGCAATTATTTCACGAAGCTATTAAATATTACTACAATTACTAGTGAAACAACACAAAAAAGTGCTGTTTTTATGGTGTAAAGGGAGAAGAATCAACTAATCACAAAGACCCTCACGGATTCAGCCAACAATGATAAACTCAGTTCCTGAAACTTTACAAGCGCTGCATTATCAAAACGTAATGCATGAAAAAAAAAAAACCCAACTTAATATGCAGTGTAGATTAACTATTTAATCAATTTGGACCACAAATCTGTGATCTTTAAAGACCACAGGAACCGCTGACAAGAGCAAAAATGCTCTTTTTTTCATGCTGCATTTCATAATTGCTTGTGTTTGGAAGAAATCCAAGGTCATACCTGGGTAATTCTGCATCATGACTGAGGGCATTCCCCTGTATCCAGGGTGGTTGGGGTCATAGCCTTGTCCGTAGGGGTAACCATGCATGTAGGGCATGTAGCCTTGGTGCTGTGCTAGTGGTGATGAGAACTGCATGTGGGGATTAGAACGAGAGTCTTTGCTCATAGCGCGATGATCTTCAGAAGTGATTCTGGGATCACTGCTCTCTTTGTTGTCCTCCTTGGGCCCACTTTGACTGTCCTTCGGCCTGGGCCTTTCATCCTTCAATTTACGATCATGCTCCCGGTCTTTCCATCGAGCATGTTGTTGCTGGTGCTCATCTTCTGCTTGAGACTTCTGGGTCTCAGGGTACTGCTGAGGGCAAAAAATAAGCTCCAAGTTATCTAAAATCACTATCATTACAACGGAGTGGTGCATACCTCACAAAGCATTATCACAACAGTTTTGCAAACATATTCTATCACTGCTAAACTGGACTGCTACTTACCTGTCTGAACCACATGGCCTGCTCCAGCCCTGCCTGACCTCTGGATTCAAGTGCTTGCTTGGGATCTTCCTTTCCATGGTGACCTCCCTCAGTCAGCTTCATCTTTAGTCCCTCAGGTTGTTGGGACTTTGAGTCCTCCCCCTTTATGGTTCCCATGGGTTTGGAGGTGGGCTCAGATGGTGAGTCCCTGGATTTGCTTGGTTGCTGCTGCGTCTTTCCAAGGTCTGACTGACTTGGGGTTTTGGAGAGGCTCGGCGGCATCTGGCTTTTTTGTTTCCACTCATCTTTCATGGAAGATTCTCGCTCTTTCATGGCCATGTCTGACTTCTTCTCAGCAGCACGGTGCTGCTCAGCCATCTGTCGCTGCCGTTCCTCATACGGTTGCCGGTAGGCTGGGTTGGTGCTCATCAGGTAGGCCTGATCAGGATGGTATGCATACGGAGGGACATAAGCATACTGGTTGTAGTAAAGAGGCTGCATGTACATGTTCGATCGCTGTTGGATGACTGAGGGTTGCTGCTGCTGTTGTGCAGGAGCAGTGCTGTCAGGTTTGCGATCTTCATGAACCTCAACCTTGACTTTTTCCTCAACTTGATCCTGCTCATCATCCCTTTTAATCTTTACCTGACCTTCGGCAGCTGTTGTACCTGGATTGGGCCCACCAGGACTGGGGTTGACATAATTGGGTGAGTAATAAGTGTCATACCCGGGATAGTAAGGAGAATCTTTGTTGGGTGTCTGATTTGGAAACAGCGCCTTTTTGACACTTTCCCTGATGGCTTGGTCCTCTGTCCTGACTTTAATAGCTTCTAGTTTCCCTTCACCATCTTCACCAGCATCTGAAATGTCTGAATATGCTGGGCTGTTGGTTTTGACTGAAGAGTTGTCAGCACCATTCTGGTTCACCACGTGAAGTGGCGTGAGAGTCTGTGGCATCCCGCTACCATCTATTCGACTGGCAACACCAATGGATGGGCTTGGGGCATTGTCAGAAAAGCTGTAAATCTTGTCGGCTTCAGCCTTTATACTGGCCAAGCGACTTTGATGAGTTTCTGACGAGCCATTAAGAAGCCCTTCCCCCTTATTCCCCTGATCGCAAGGTTCTGTGTATGGAAGCTTTCCTTCCTCCAGTTTTCCTCCCTTTCCTGGAGGCTTGGGGCTATCCGCTTCCTTTCCACCATCTTTTTTCTTTTTGTCTTTCTTCTTCTTGTCTTTGGAGCTACTGGAAGCAGGATCTCCAATGGCAGGGGGTTTAGGCTGTGTGCCTTTCATTTGGGGACTCTTGGGGATTCCTTGCATCATTGGGGTAAGCCCCGGGGAAGAATTTGGGTTTCCAGGAGGAAAAGAGTAAATCTGCTGGGTTGCTGTTGGGCCAGGGCCAATTGGCCGTGGTGACTTCAAGTTTTTCTGTGACATTTTATCCGTTTTTGCACTTATGCTAGCCTTTTTAGACTTTTCTGATCCTCGCTTATCATCTATACCATCGTTACTGGCCTCATCTGTGAGGCATGGCCCATCCTCACACCCATCCATCAGTGTACTGCCTGTTTCAGCATCCGTTTCAGCAATTTTCTTTTTACTCTGTTTTGAACCAAACTTCCCAGGAGATGGAGAAGGACTTTGAGCATCAAAGTTCCTGCCTTTTGGAGTGGCTGAACGTGCTGGAGATAGGCATCCTTTCTGAGAGATAGATGCTCCATTACAGTTTCCTGGTTCAGGATGGAGAGTTGAGTCCTCCCCATATTCGCTGTCACCATCTAAGTCCAACTTAATGTCGTCATCATTGTGGGCGCGGGCTTGGTGGTACTTGAGACCGTTAATGTGCTTGTACTTTTTGTTGCAGTTAGGGTGTGGGCAGTCAATGAGAACCGGGGAAGGGCAGCTACGATCGAGGGGAGGTGGAAGTGGCTCAGTCTTAATAGAAGGGATAGGAAGGCCTGCAGGTCCCACCCCTCCACTGTTGGAGTTTGTCCGCATGCGTTTGTTGCCTTTTGTATCCTCTGAACTGGAATTGGGTTCCATGTCTGAGGCTGGCTTGGTCTTTCGTTTTCCGGTCGAAGACGGACTGGCCTTGATGTCCTCGGTGTTGCTGTTCGGTGGGGTACGGCGCTCTGATGGTGTCTGACTGCCCCTTCGACCCTTGCTGTTAGAGGCTGCGCGTGTCTTATTATTGGTGGTGCCCTTGCTGTCTGATGAGTTGCTGTTTTCGTTTAGAGGAGTGTTGCTATTCGGTCTCATTCGTTTACCCCGACCGCGACCATTCCTCATCTCCAGATCACTTGTAGGGGATTCACAAAACCTGCAACAGTGTAAAACGATCCCATTTAGACTTGTATTGTCAAGTGCCAATTATCAACATTATGGCACATAATATAAAGGAAATTCGACTAATGATTTCTTTAAATTAACATCGTGGAAACCTAATAATACTACTTCAATCAATACCTCATTCAACTTTCATTTTATTATTTCACACCATTAAATTACTCTAAATATAATTGGCTTTATGACAAGAACAGCCTGTCAAGAAAAATGACAAATCTCATCAGCGGTGCAGTCAGTTGTTTTTGCTTAATGGAAATCACCCGTGTGTAATTAAGATGTCACAAATGATTTTATGATAAATGCACTTGTATCTGGAAGGCAAACCGCTGTTGCCCTCATTACTAGGGAAAAAGGGTCAGGTTCTGGCAACTATAATGCTCTCTAAGGACCTTTAAAGCAATGATTTTAAAGCCGTCTTTTTTTTTTATCTCTCCACAAACAAGCTGCAGGATTGTGCTTGGCCAGACCAATATTAAAACTATTGTGAGGATGACTTGTTTATATTTTCACTCGCAATGTCGTACACAAGGTCATCTACTGTGTTGGTGTGCCACATAATGTGCTATACTGCTACGTTATCTCGCAGAACACTCAGAAAACAGAAAAGAAGTCCCATCGGTAATAACTTTAATGGCACGGACAACAATGGCGGAGAGTTAAAGTTCTTTCCAATTCTACCACAGGAATATACAATGTCACTGATACTAAAATAGATACACTATTGTCCCTCTCTTGTAACATAATAAACGTGATATTTTGTGCTGAACAAGTGAGTAAGCACTTTAAACAAAGCCACATGACATTCCTAATGAAAGACATGTAAGCATCATTGGAAAAGACAGCCATGAACATTCGAGCTGCTTTGTAATCAAAACACGCAGTCATTCAAATACTTAAAATAGCAGTTTGGCCTTATCTCTCCATAACAGTAATGCAATTATCTTCAGCACGGCAGTGAAGGTTAGCAGTCTGTGACAAAGTCAGACACGGGGCTGGTATGACTCACAGCTTCCCCTGGATGTCTCTCCAAAAAAAATGTTCAACCTCAGCAGGGGATGTAAATATATCGGTAGTCTGACTGGTACTGGAATTTAGACACATTACAAGTTTACATTGAGTCTGTTAAAGGCTTTCTGATTTATTCATGCCTTGTCCCTCATGTGGTTGTGCTGCAAATGTAAGATTATCTCAGTGCAAATGCAGGCCAGCAAACATCATGTAAATTACTGTAATATACTCTGATGCATTAGTGTTATACAGCCTCTTCTTGTTTTCCATTAGCACTGCTTTATCCTTGATTTTATTTCATCTTTTTTTTTTCTCTTGCACTTAACCATGCATTTCAAATGTAGATTTATATTTACATTTAGATACAGTGCAGGTGTTTCAAATGAAAGTGAGTGCCTGGCACAATCCACACACTGTGTATTTTGCATAACAAAGGCAAATACCCAGAAATTACAACAACACCTCATGCTACCACCCACATAACACTGATCTAAGAAATTGTAGCCGTTGTGATAAAGAATGTTACAGTGTTGAGGAAAAGCTGTCAGTTCACCGAGTGGATTCTGCAATCTGGCTAATTAGAGTATCTTTGGATCTTCTACTACTGCCTCCTGGGACATCAGCTGTTTGCCAATGAATCCTATTTCTCCAGGCTCAACATAAGGGCTAACATGTACTCTGTAGGTCCAGTGGCACGTTGATGCATTAGGCTTTATTATCCTCAACCTCACTGCTACAGCACATTTATATCAAACAGAATATGAAAAGGTTAGCAGGCCGAGCACCAAAAGGTGGAGAGTAAATGTTATAGTGTGCACACCCTGCTTTCTCCAATTATAATAATAATAATAATAATAATAATGAAAGAATTGCATAAAGCAATGCATCTTACCTTGGGGGAGCCCAGTCATGCCGTGTACAGTCCAACAGGGTACCCACATATGTCTTGTTTCTCCAAGTAACATTGACCACCAGCATGCCTGTAAAACAAAGAATCAAAGATTTACATATTTATCTTACACCACCTATTAGAATACATTAAAGCATTAAAACAGCTCATTTACCAAACAGAATACTTTACTGTGAAATCCCTACATAACTGCAAAGTGTAAGGAAAATGATGCTACAGCCATAATGCACTGTGTGTTAATCTTCACTAAAGGGTATCATGTGGAAGACAGTTTTACAATTCAAAGATCCTTTTTTTTTTTTTTTAATCTTCTTCGAACAGTAAAGCCGTGGGGGCAAGACTGACTGATATCTTCTAAATGACTTGGAACAGACTCAGCTGCAGTCGGTATTGTAAAACCTGTAAAAATAGACACTTCCAGCAGGTCTCACTGAGAACAATCGCATAGATTTTTACCAGGAAACACTCACACAACACCCATTCGATTTAAATAAGCCATCTCAAAGTACAAGAGAGTTCCCTGAGGGACAATTACTAAGAGGCAAATATTTTCAGCAAAACTTCTGTCTCGCATTGCAGCCCAAAAAATGTACAACCTTGGAGAGAATGTAGAGGCAGTACCAAACTTATTAAAAACAAGCAACAAGCTCCTGGGCTCAACCGATTTCAGCGAGGATGGCTCATTCTGACAGATTGTACGTGAATGTGCAAGGAAAGCTTCTTGACTTCAGTGGCATTGCAGCAATCTGTCACACTTACAAGCGTCTGCGTTGCCTCTTTGGCTACACAATCCCACTCGCGCCAAGTGTGACACCTGAGCTCACGTTTTATAATCTAAAATCGGAGAATCTTAGATTCGAGATAAAATTACGATTCGCTCAAGATTGCATTAACTAAAATCCATGTGCGTGGATGTTTAACTGCAGGAATACGTTTCATATTCATTTAAGCCACGTTTCACACGCCGGCTCCTGCTGAAGGTCGCTTTAAATAGACGCCGCGAAAAGAGGCAAACGAAGGATAATCTGAAGATTTGACCCATAAATTCAGAAGTGAATCATCAACCAAACGACTACGGTGGTTCAGGAGCAACGACTTTGCACAAACACATTCTGAATTTATTGCCCACACACCCCCCCTCTCTCTCTCTGCTGGTGACCTCAGCTTGCCACTTCAGCACTGCAGAGAAACTGGAGGCTGCAGTGAGCTAACTTATCTAATGGCACAGGAATGCTGGCTGGCAGCTTCCATCCCTCCGAATATTTTATTAGCTTAGGAAACCTCTCTTGCTCACCCTATTTTCCCTCTCTCCTTCACCCTCATTTCCTCTTTTCAATGGTATAACCATCCCTGGCTTACAATCTTTTCCCCTCCCACACACACACACACACACACACATACACACACAGTTCAGTTCAAGTCACAGTTCAGATCTCATTTTTCTCTTGCTGCCTCTGGCATAAAGCAGCGAGTGTATAAGGCATTTATATATGTTTACAGGAACCTGCTGACACTTGGCTACAAGTCTCTTCCTCCGATCTATGGTTTGAAAGCATGAATGTAGGGTCCAGGCAAGATCCAACTGCTAATGTCATTTGTGTGTGTGTGTGTGTGTGTGTGTTGCGTAAAGAGAGGTTCTCCAGTTCAGATTTCTGTCACATTAAAAGAACCCAGACCTTTTCTAAAACGCCTTCAACAGCACCCTCTCCCCACCCCCCCACCCCCTAAGCTCTCCAAACACTCCAGCACAAAATGGCTCTGGCAGCTGGTCGTGGCAGGATGTAAATCAAGGCAGGGCAAATGAATGAGTGGCCTTTCATGATCTGCAGGATATAGCCTTCCCAGCGTTCTCTAGAGAAGGGTTTAGAAATTACACCACGACTTGTTAAATGATTTAAAATTAGCATTCGGTCTTTATGTTTGACTGTGTCTTCACTCGCTGGAACAATGCATGAGCTTAAGTGGGATTTAAGTGTTACTAATGCCAGCAGCACTGATAGAGACACTTAAAGGGGGGGAAAAAAATAATAATAATTCTGAGATACACATTTCTTTGCCATTTGCTTGAGTCAATAAGAAATTTTGACACGACCGCCTGAGAGAGAAAGTGACACGTATATTAAGCAAACAGCTTTACACAGATTTACTGGAGCTCGATCAAAGTGAATGAGCGGTATCTCTAAAACCATTTCCAAGCCACTACAAAGGCTTTCCATCACAACTCAGGTCTGAGCTCAGTTATCAAGGTCTTTCACAATCTTGTTCTGAAGAAATTCCACGCTGCATTTTATCTTGTGATAAGCATCGCTGTCTTGTAGGAAAATAAATCTTAAGCCACAATCTATCTGACACTGGCTGCTTTGCATGAGATTTTCCTCAGGAATTTCCCCGTCTTTCCCTCGGCTGCAGCTATCATGTGTCAGCCAGTGAAAGGCAGACCAGAGTGTACGGTTTCAAATATTTAACCTCGTGAAGGCAAAGTGGAGGACAGGTGATGACAAGACATGGTGTGATCAATTTGCATTTGCAGTCTAAATAGCTTGCTGATTGATTGGAAAGAAATATTATGAGCCATCAGAGCAAAGGGTACATTGACGCCTTAATTACGCCATAAAATGCAAAACATTCTGGAAATCTATTGGGGAAGGAACAGGAAGTGTCAGAGAGTCGTAAAGAATGTGTTTAGCATTGCCATCACTGAAGGAAGCATACAAACAGCATCATTAGCAACAATGGCACAGCAACATGTGAGCTACAGAACCCCATTTTAACCCCACGTCACAACCTCGTACTTAACCTGACATGCACCACATAAAAGGAGTTTCCGGTTACTAAGAAAGTTAGGCTTGATTCAGACTTCTGTGGGAAATCTGCATCATAAGATACTTGATACTTTTAGTTGTATGACCTTGAAAGCTGGTATTTTGTATGACCACCTTTATTCTGCAACACAGCCTGAAGTCTTCAGGAATAGTTCTCCAGGCTTCTTGAAGGACATTCAGAGCTCTACTTTGGATGTTGGCTGCCTTTTGTTCTGTTCTTTGTCAGGTTGACTCCACACTGCTTCGATAATGTTCAGTTCTGAGCTCTGGGGAGGCCAATCCATGACTGATAGTGTTCCTCTTTGTGTGGCTGTCGACACTCACCTCTCTTCTGACCTCCTCTGCACATAGTAATACTGATTTGATCTAAAAATATCCACATTTTGATTCGTCACTCCATTAGACCCGTTGACACTGATTTTCAGTTCTTGTGTAATTTCCTAAAGAATGGCATCTGGACAGCCACCCCCTTTCATTGGGATCATTTCTGATGAGACTTCAGTTAACAGTAGATATATCAGTTGAAGGGCCAGATACATCTCTCGAGTCCTAAAAACATGGCTTTCAGATATTGTACAACATGCTGATAAATTTTTTTTAGGCCCGCCCCTTCTTATTTTGTCCTCCACTTGTCCCGTTTCCTCAAACACCATGTTTAGATCTTCAGCTAAAAGCTCTCTGAAAATCATCTTGTTGGTGCAAAGTACTATTTTATATATTGCACACTGTTATCTTTGACATTTTTCATGGATTAAAAAAAAGAACTGAAAACAAGTTTTGTGTTGTTTTTTTGACAAACTGTAAGTTACAAAGTATTTAAAGATATTACTTAAAAATTTCTCTTTGCCAAGTTGTCTGTTATGTGTAACCACAACACTGGTTCATTCCTTTAGTTAGGTGACGTTTCACTGCTTGAATAGATTACTGTAAAGTGGCTAACTAAAAAACAAACATTCCTCTGACAAAGATTAGATAACAAGGACTAGACTGAAAATGAAAAACTTTGAAAAACCGTCAGAAAACCTGGAGATCTATTGCTCAAAATCACACCCAAACAAGAATATCTGGCTCCTCGGAAGTAAAATATAAAGAAATGAGGGGTGGCTTAAGACTTTTGCACCGTAGTGTATTTTACTCCAATAGTTCAGAGTCAGTGACAGTGACCTTTTGTATAATCCATGTTTGCTGTTGTCTCTCTTCCCCCACAAAGGTGCCTTCCTTTTGGCTGCTTTCCCATGCTGAAGCCAAGCAACCCTGTAATCCTGTCAGCGGTCCTTGGCTTCTGGGTCAGCTTAGATATCTGCTTCTAACATACTCTGAATGCTAATAACGTAGTTCCTTGAATGTTATCTGGGACACCTCAAGGACATTTAAACAAGTTGTGCTGAAAAATATATCAAAATAAGAGGAGAAAAAAAAAAATCACGCAGGTAATACTTTGTGTAAGCATCACTTACACAAAGTATTACCTGCATAGTAAGTAATTATAATTGACTCGTCATCGTGGGGAGTGCGGGTATACGTTTTCAGTGCTGACACTTTGGTAGTTGTATCAGAGCTCGGTAAGTAAAGTTGCGAGCTCCACAGTATCAGTGTGGAAAAGGTCAGAGATAAACAAAGTCTGGATTGCTCCACACCAAAAGCAACAAGGATTCAAACTTCTATTACACAACTGTCATCCTGCAAATATTTCAACATTTCTTTCATCATGGTAATTATTTACTGTAGATGATACTTTATGAGCAACCCTCGGAATTCTTCCTGCACTACCGAGTAGATGACATTTACACTTCATTAAGCAATCGTTATTGTATATTGACGCCACCAGTAGCTGATTGCACAACTATCCCATCTTTGAGAAAATGAATATTTATGCAGGTTATTTAAAAAAAAAAAAAAAATCTGATGCTTCATGCTTTCATTTTAATGCTTAGCATTTATTACACTTTACATTACGAATTTTGACTCAGCTGCTAAATAAAGTTTGGATAGGAGTTTCGAAATTCACAGAATTTCTTAGCCATGTCAAAAATATGCCCAAGGGTATGCAATAAGATCAGGTTTCAAAGCTGGAACTGAAAAGCTCTTTGAACATATCTGCACACTTTCATCCTTGGAATCATTTTGAAGCCGTTAGGACAAAGATGTCAATGTCATGTCTGTCTAAACACGGAAAGCCCTCGACATAACAACCCAAACAAATTTCCCTGTGGCAGAAAACAAATTACACAAGGAGAACTTTCCATGCGTGATCATTTGTTTACACACACACAGAGTTACAGATGAGTGTTTGTGTGGGCCAACAATCCCCCCCCCCTTCTTTTCCTTCTCTGGATTTGTCTCGGGGGAAGAAACAAGACTGGCGTTCAAAGATCAAAAAAATACAACTTGCACTTTGAAACTGCAGTTCACTTGGGATTTGTTTTCAAAGGGAGGCTTGCTGTGGGGTGGAAGAAAAGGGTCTGAATTATGTGGAGCAAACATGGTTTCCTGCAATTCCCCCCCCTCCCCATGTCACCCCTAATAGGGTCACTCAGGACGGCCACATTAATGAGAGGATTTGACCTGTAATTTTACCACTCATTTCCTTTCAATGCTATTGAACAACAAACAGAACCCCGACTGAAGCACCAAACTTTCCCCGTTTGCTTTCAGGACGTAGCTTGTGTGCCGCACTGGTGTACGCCATGCCCTAACCCTGCCTTCAAACTCCATTCCTCCCCACTTAACACATTTCATTAGGCCTCAGCGGGGCCAAAATATCAGGTCCTCTGCTGCTGGTGAAATCTGCAAGGGCCACGGGTTCACTGGCTGACCCCTGCTTTGCCCCATCTCAACAGGAATCCAATGGGGTTAACGGCATTTTCACTGACTGACCTTGTCAAAATGCCTTTGTTATCTTTGAAAATGTAATGACTGGGTGCGATGTTATACAACTCCCCTCCCAAAACACCAAATTAAAGGGTTCTGTTTGCCTAAGTGTGTGAAAGGAATTTCAGATTAAATACAAGGCACCCCCACCCAAAAAAAAACGCTTATGTGAACAATTACCAGCACTTGCAATTATCACCTTTCAAAACAGTTACATACAAATATATAGAACTTAAAAAAAAAATTAAAAAAAAAGAACATTCGCTACTTTCTGTGCAGCAAAAGCACCATTTATCAAGGTTGCATGAAGACAAGAAAGTGAGAACAATGAGAGAAAATAATGCCAGTGTTCATTACGGAGAGAAGATAAAAGATAGCTGGGTGCTGCCGCGAGCAATAACTGTAACCTTGACAAATTAAGTGTTTGAGCATTCAAGTGTCAGGGGTGCATTTCCAACAGCCAGTTTTCACGGTGCGGCTCATAAAACGAAGTCGAGCTTGTCCATTTGTGTCAGCGTCAGAGCACAACGTCCTAAGGCTGACCTTTGCATTAAACGCTGGCCAAACAGCAATTTGGGAACAACTGTAGGATTCATCTGAAACACTGAATGGTACAACTGACACTTTTTTTTCTTCCCCCCAGCCTGTAGTACAATTAATCCATGCAGAATCCATCAATATTTAGGGGCGATTCGTCCAGTTTGGGACTTACTGAGCTGTAGAGATGTCTGCCTTCTCTTGAATATAATGGAACTCAATGATGCTCGCCTTGTGGTGCTTAGAACAGCAAAAAAAAAAAAAGGAAGAGAAAAACAACTCAGCAGCTATGTCTCTCTGAAAAATCACCATCTCCCAAACCCCGTTGTGTGCGACTCCATGAAGGAAACATTTTCTCTTTCCTGACCTGCATCTGCCAACCAAAAGAAGCTGGAAGCTATAGCTAATATTACAACTCTGCCGAAGGGGACGGCATTAATGTTTGCATCTCGTCACAAGGTCACCACCAGAAGCCTCTCCATAGGAAAGGATTCATGCTTTCTTCTACTGAGTAATACAGTTTTATTGCGGTGCTTAATTGTGTAAGCACATCGTCAGCTGAATATAAATCTATAACCTTCACCAACAATCCGTGAACCAGCCTCCTTTTACTTTCCTGACCTATTTCACCCACAGTGCAGTGTGACACAATAAAAACAAATCCTAATGTGCTGTAACCAGATGTGACTGTAAATACAACATGTAAATATAATCTGATCTCAGTACAGATCTGAGAAACCTGCTCTCATTTCCATGTAGCTCTCCCAGTCTGACCTGCAATGACTACAACCGTGCAACTGTAAACAGGAAGTTTAAACACTAAATAAAGGAGTCGGGACACTTCCTCATTCCTAAAATGTGAGAGGTCAGTGGCAGTCACAGTTGAACTGACCCTCTTACATCTGCCAGTTTGTCCATATCAAGCAAACACCAGAAACACATTAATGTCAATTCTGTGCATCTTCTAGTATCCTGTGTGCAATAAGGTCACGGCAAAGAAGAAACTGAAGACTGCAAACCTTGCGGTCTTAAGTCCCGTTACAAGAAAAAGGGAGGGAAAAAAAGAAAGAAAAGTTGCTGACATTAAGCCGAGAAGAAAAAAGTTACAGATGACTAGCGGATCCAGACGAGGCCACGTTTGATGATTTTATTTTAGATCTCAGAGAATTCAAGTGAGTCCTCTGAAAAGTTCAGCCTCCGGTTCGCGAGAGGTAAAAGTGAGAAGTCGCTCTCGACAGACGAGAATAACAGCCTGTGAGAAGGTCAGTTCTCTCGCAGCACCGAGAGGCAAGGGAGGACTGCATTAGTATGCTTTCCACACAGCTAGACATTATCAGCAGCATGCAGCAGGTTCTTCCTCCCTAAGAAGGCGGGGAAAAAAAAGCCAAACAGCTATGCATGTTTACTCTTGCAGAGGGAGTAGATGAGCAGATCACAAACAAGCAACGCTTGTAACAGCCAGAGGAAGGGGGGGAAAAAAGTTGACATCTTTACCAGCTGCACTTATTACTGGAAATAATGTGTATGAAGACAATAGTGGCTAATAACAATTTCCCTTAAAACAACCCCTCTGGTGTTTTGCCTTAAAGGAGATGGTGTTGAGAATAAGAGACAGGCCTGCCAAAGGCGCGTTACTCAAGTTCTCCTTGATGTGTATATAGCAAACATGATATCTTATGACAGCCACTGGCGAAGCCTTCAATTCCTCCAGGCACACGATTTACGATTCAAGACGGTTTTAAGTGCTTAAAAAAAAATGCAGTTGTCAGCCAGTAAGAATAGGAGCCGTTACCAGTGTCTCTATCTTTAGAGATTTGGGTTCACATGGGTGCCATCTTGATAACACCACCAGGGGACTAAATTAGCGACTAACGAGACGACAATGACGAGCCATCGATGGCTAAAGTTCCCCGAGTGTTGTTTCAACAGCATATTTAGGAAAACTGGCAAATTCTTTAAACATGGGAGTGTTGTTTTCTTCTTTTTTTCTTCCCCTGGAATTTGGCCACTTCCACTACTGCACAGTGAACACTGATGAGGGTAAAGATTGGCCGGGTGGATTGGAAACTGAAGTGACTAAGGAACTGGCAAATGAAAATGTACTGCGGGGCCGCAGAAAGAAAAATAAGTATCGTTTCGACACTTTGCTTTGAAAAGAGCCTTTAGTGCTAACAGAAGTTGGTCTTCTCTGATTGATTTTTCACTCCCCGTCCTTCTTGCTCATTGGCCTGGCAGACAGCTACAGGCCTCCTGACAACGTTCGCTCTCATTTCAAGGACAGCCTCTAAGGCGGGTTCACGGAGAGCGGCCACCGCTCGCCTTTGTAAAAACATTTCAATGAGGCCACTGACAGGTGTCTTCAAAGGAGCAAGGAAGCATAACTGGCAAGTTAGCTATAGAGCCAAGTACTCCTTTCATACAATATTCCCCTTTTCAACTCTCTGACAGGGTTGAAGAAATAAAGGGGGGGGGGGGACATCTCTCAAATGTTTATAGAGAAATATCCGTTTCACACTGACCTCCATCCCATGCAGATGCCAAACGGCTTTTAACTCCTGTGCTAAAGCCAATGCTCGCAATGCTGCAATCGTGTGCGCTGCATAAATAATCCAAGAGACAAACATTTATCACAAACAGCCTGTATTATTTCTCTATTAGGCAGCTCAAGAAGCCGTGGGACAAGCTTGGGGAATAGCCTGCTGTGTACTGGAGGGTTGGTGTGTTTGAATGCCACACTGGCACTGGCATGGAGCTGCGGTGTTTGGCCAAAGGGGCCCCCCTCTGTGTTCCCTCTGCCCTGGGGCAGAAGCCAAGGCGTTCTGGGCTGCGTTTCAAGAGCAATAAACTTCTCCAGCATTTTAGAGATGGCATTTGGAGGTATCAGCATGCTAAGCCTGGGAGGGGTTGGCCCATTGCTCTGCCGACACGACCCTGGGAGCTGCTACTGCCTCTTCTGCGCCGAGGGGATTTGTGTCAGTGCCGGGCCTTAAAATACCACGGCTCTGCCTGCCTGCCTTCCTCCTGTCGACGCTTCGCTCACCCCCAAGACTGACAGCATGACACGGACTCACTTTATCACACATTATCCTTTTATTATTATTATCCCATGCCGGGCTAAATGCAGTAAAGTGTGCAATGTTTAG
Organism: Pelvicachromis taeniatus; assembly: GCA_015108175.1. NCBI lineage: Eukaryota > Metazoa > Chordata > Actinopteri > Cichliformes > Cichlidae > Pelvicachromis > Pelvicachromis taeniatus. The sequence goes on along the minus strand of VURO01032635.1, from coordinate 14,864 downwards.
GGTTACTTTGGTCATTCGGCAATCCAGGTTACATTAAGGCTTCCGTTTAGATCTAGTCATAATCCAGATCCGGCGACGTCTGAGCTCACATTACAGGGAGTGAAAAATGTACCCGACCCTCATCAGCCAAGATTCCTGTCAGCGTTGACCAAAAGGTGCAGCTCCTGTAATCACATTTTGTTGCTTGCTTCCTCCTCATCTGTTTCTTTCACTGGCACATGTTGACTTGGGTGAGGCACAGACAATTACTGGGAGCCTGTTGTTCATTTACTCCCACAAGGCAGAAAGGCGGAGGTGATGAAGCAGCTGTTGGTTGGCATGCCAAATGAAACGCGCGCGCGCGCACAGAGTGCATGCCTAAACAGCTCTGTGAGACTTGTCATGCAGAGAAGTGTGTGTGTGTAGGGGGGGCTGCTCAACTTCACTGCTAATCAGAATGCCTCTGCTACGTCTTTGGGGCCTCAGTTTTGTTGCCTCTTCCCTGGTACTCTGCCTGGATTCGCCTGATTCCCTCATTTGGTTCTCATTTGTTCGGCTGCCACACGGTGCAAGAAGTCCGCGTTCTCTTAGGGGGAAAACAGCTGAACAGCAGCGCAGTTTGATGTAAGCGGCATCTGGGTCTCTTTCATTTTAAAACTAGCCAGTGGGCTGTCGAGGGGGTGGGGGTGGCTCGTACCATTAAAATGATGTAGAAGCAACACGCGTCTTTGTGTTGTTTAATGTAGTGTGCACAGTACAATGGGGGATATTGAGAAATGTCTCATTGCAAGACCCAGCCCAGAGTCACCCCTATTATATTATCTCTGCTACGCTGAAGGTTTACTGCATATCTGTCAATGTAACACCAAGCAAAGGTTCAGAAACGGCGCACATTTCAGCCACAGCTCGCAGATCTCTCTTAACAAACGCACCAGCTGGGGCTGAGTCAGTCAGTCAGTGGACAAGCTGCTGTGTCTTCAAAGAGTGTAATACATTTCTAAAGTACCGAAAACAGTGCGCAACAGACAACTACAGGGCCAGTACATTTTTATCAAACTCGTTGTTTTATCCTTTATATCAAATTCACCTGATCTTCTACCTTTAAGTTTTTTTGTTTTAATTTTTTTTTAAATGTCTTCAAAGCAAAGGATGTGGGTTGATGCCTCGAAAACCTGCTGGTGTCTACAGCTCTGATAGCCACAACAACCTGTGCGCTACACCTGCTGTCTGCCCAACCCGCCCTCCAACCGACTCCTCTCCACCACGCCGCTTTTAAAACCACTCAAAGCTCCCACCAACATCCTCCCCACTGAGCCAGATAGAGTAGAGTGAGCAGAAAACACAGATCCATCAGGCCAAACCACTACCTCTTTCAGCCAAAATAGCAGCTTTGAGAGAGCTGCGTGCAGGCAAAGGACAGGCTTGGTTGGGGAAAGGGAAGGGGGCAGGGCGCGAGCGAGAGAGAGACAGAGAGAGGCTCAACCGCTTCGTGGGAGGCAGAAAATGAGGGAGCGCAAACATAGTACTGGTGTTGGCTCGGAGCCATGTTTGTGTCACTAACAGAAGTAGCCTTGTCCACCCCCTCCCCCCCACCCCCACCCTGCCATAACCCCCTCGCCTTGCACTCGCTCGCTCCCAGTTTGCTTGGAAACAAGAGTCAAGGGGCGACTGGCTGGATGCTTGGTAACAGAAAAGAGCTGCAGTACAGAGCAAAAA
>VURO01032630.1:0-11859 GCA_015108175.1 Pelvicachromis taeniatus | reverse complement strand
GAAAAACGATTTTTTAAAAAAAAAAAAAAAAAAAAAGCTAGCACGTTTAGAAGTGTTAGTTTGGACAAATACATAAAATTTCATTGGGTGGAGCGTGAGGTGCTAATAATTTGATCATCTGTATGCAGCAAGCCAGAGTACCTGGAGAGAGCCCGCACAGACGAGCCCCAGCTTGGATTCAAACCCAGGACCGTCTTGCTTTGACGTGCGAACCACCGCACCGCTCTATGGGATAATGTGGAAACAGAAAATACTGGAACGCAGTCCTCACCATGAAAATCACAGAACCAACAGCAGAACAAACGTGTTCGCATTTAATACCGCAACTGTAAAGAAAACACTGTTTACTGCATGTTTCAAATCTGGATAAAACATGCAAACTCACCAGTGTGCTCATTTAAGCGTAGAAGCATTCCAAACATTATAAGCAGAAGGCCAACACAGTGACCAGCAGAGGGGCTGCACTGCTAACAGACTGAACTGCCAAACGTTTGACAGGAAACGCAGAAAAAAAAATGGAACTGACATTTGGTCACCGGCTCAGCAGACACATTTACAAGCCACTTATGTGGCACTCCTATTCTCATAACTGCCAGATTAGAAGTCTTTAACTACTGTGTATCTTGTTGCGGTTGCAATTAAAAAGCTACAAAGCAACACTTTCATTTCACACAATCATTTCCACGTGCCCTTAAAGAACAGTGCGTGAATTCAGCTTTTATATGTGCTACACCACGAGTTCTGGTTGCCGGTCATCACAGGGGCGGTATCTGAGCCGGCTGTTTAGGGGGAAACTGTCAGTTTATCAGCAGGGAGGGTCTTGTGTGTTCACGCATGATTCACATCTAATGAGCATTCCCGTCTCTGCCTGGCTCCCGTCCACAGTCGCTGCCTAGTCGGAACGCTGCGCTAATGAGAGGTACAATAACCACCTTGAGAGGTGCTTAGCGGCTCTAACGACGAGGCTGACGGAGTGCCGCAATAAGAGGGCAGAGAGTGGGCCGTGGGAGTGAAGGACTATAGACATCAAATCTAAGTAGACCCCCGACCCCTTGGTGTTGTGCGGTACGCTTTCAGTCAAACGCGCATACACGCATGGACATGCAAGCACTCAGTGTCAAACTTGCTCTTCATCAAGAAGGCCATTTTGGTTTCCTCAATCTGTCCTCTCAGCACTTTATCTTCCTCTCCTCTCCACATTTCTCCTTTACTATCAACTTTAATGTAACAAGACCCTTTTCACACTGTCCAGTCAATCTGTCTCTTTTGATCTGCTCCTCTTCCGTTTGCCTCGTCTCCTGATCTGGATCTTGGCAAGAATGCTGCAGGAGAGACATGGCAATTTTCAAAAGGAAGCTCAACTGTCTAAAATGAGCTTCCAGCAAGAGAGAAAGGACCATAGCGTCCTATGTGCATGAGCAGACAGAAGGTTAATAACGCGAGCCCTGCTGTGACAAAGGAGAAAAAGAACATAGAGCAGGTAGGAGGGAGGGAAAGTGCTGATCCTCCACTTCCTCCATCTAAGACACAGTGGGAGGGGCATGGAGGTAATTAGAGCCCTGGATACATGATGGGTTCTACGAACATCATCACCTCCCTTTTTTCTCTGTGCCGTCTCATATCCCAGAATGCACGCTGAGATGGGGCGGCGAGTCACAAATTTGCAAATGTGTGAGATTTTGAACCAAAGCTACAATCGCAAACTGATGAATTTGTTTTACTTCATGTTTTTTTTTCAGTGCACTCTCTGATTAGGACATCAAATACAGGCATGTTGACAGAATCCGCAGGCATCACACAAAAGGTGTTCTTTGGCATCAGTGAGATGACGCGCTCGCTGCGATGATCTGTTTTGAAGAAGCCTCATTAGGAAGCACAGGCGCAACAACTCTGTGATAGGCTCCGGGGCAGACAACACTTTGGGCCCTTATTGCCACTGTGTACCAGCAGCATCTCTCTCTCACACACAAGCACACACACAAACAGACAAACACTGTAAGTGCAAACATAGCACACAGCAATAATCAGTAATATCAAAGGTAGCCAGTTTTTGATCAGCACTATGGACAACAACCGCAATCTGAGATGGAGAGCATGGACACATTTGTCTAAGCCTACGCTACAAACTCACACCATCTTCTTCAGTTAGACCCCCACAAGTCCAGAACAGATTGAGCCTCGCTAAAAACAAATTGCTCCATAGTTTAGCAACAAAGAAAGAGGTCAGGAAGTACAAGTGATGCATGCCTCTACATCAGGGGTCTCCAACTCCAGGCCTTGAGGGCCGGCGTCCTGCAGGTTTTAGATAACACCCTGGGTCAGCACACCTGAATCAAAGGATTAGTTCATTAGCAGCCCTCTGGAGAACTTCAAAACATATTGAGGAGGTCGTTTAACCATTTAAATCAGCTGTGGTGGATCAAGAACACATCTAAAACCTGCAGGACACTGGCCCTCGAGGCCTAGAGTTGGAGACCCCTGCTCTACATCATCAAAACCTTTCAGAAAATGTGCCTATTTTAATCAATGGAGTCTAAAATGACCAAGTAAAGTATATGTCCAAAGAAAAAACTCACTTTTAACAGGAAGAAACCTCGGACAGAAGCAGGCTCAGGGAGGGGCAGCTGCTGTCCTGGCTGCCCCATCAGATGTTACACCGTTTGTAGGAAGTATTAAAACATGCTTGGCGTTTTATGAAGTCTTCGTGCATTGCTTGCAACACCTATGGTAGTTTAAGAAAATGAAAGTATCGGTTCTGGTAACATACCTAAAATGTAGTGTGTTCTAAAAGTTCGTGATAAAAGTGTGGTAGTGATGGATGTGTGGGCACCCGAGCAAGTCTGACACTGCTGTAGGGATATGTTAAATAAATAAAAAAAAAATACGAACCACTGTTTTACACGATGCAGGGGAAACTGATGAAAGTTGTTCTTGGTGGCGGGGAAAAAGCGAGTGTGACAGGGACGTGGTAATGTGGGAGGTGGCATCAAATCAAATATCTTTTTTGGGCTGTTTGTTTTAGGGTGGATACGGAATTACTTCTTGACAAGAAAAGGCTCTTCCAGTCGAGGCCGTCAAGTACAGTTAAAGGAGGAAAAGGGAGGGAACAAAAAAAACAACCAAACTAAAAATCTGACATCTGTTTATGCAAAGCGAGCTGCGACTGCAGCTCACTCCGGAAAGTTTGAGGATGTTCTTTTATCCTCTGTTTTCCTGCATCGTGGCTTTAGAGTGCAGTTCAGAAGTCACCAGAGGGAATTGATTATCAACAGGCAGGGGCTGGATCCTTCTCTGCTCCGGCATAATGAAGCGCTCTATTTTAGGAATATCAGGTGTTTTTTCTTTTCTTTTTTTTTAGGCTTCTTGTCGCTACATCTAGGCTCACTTTCCTCTTCTCTGTATCCTCGGATAACACCAGCCCAGACATGACTGCACTGGGAATACAGCATGAATACTCTTTTTTTTTTTTTATAACTCTAATTCAAAGTTAGAAAGATTTTTTTTCCTGTCTGGCAACAATGCATTGCGACTGAATCCGCTTGGCTTTGACAGTATTTCGACTGCGCGACAGAAACAAACAACAGAGGGGGGAACAAGACGGAAAAAAAAAAAAGCGTGTATGCAAACACGTACACAACTTCCAACAATTAAACACACGCACGCTCGCAAGCAACAAACCCACACAAAGACACACAAACAACCTATAAATAGCAGAGATCCATGGCAACCTGAGATTTGTTGTTTGCCGTCACATGCTGCTGAGAGCGAGAGAAGAGCCGGGACTTAAATAACACTGGGAGATTGGTTTGTGTGAGAGGCAAAGTCAAAACAAATTACGCCTTTTCTATCACCGCAGGCCCGCCGGTAAAGCATCTGAAATAGCTTTGTGCCTGGGGACGTTTTACCACTGAAAGAATATGGCGGCAATATCCTCTGAGGACCTTTAAAGAAAAAAAAAAAACAGAAAAAACAAAGGGACGAGGCAACGGAGGAGAGGACGGGGAATGAGAGGGTTTAGTTTTACTGCGGATCACAGGTGGCGACTTGACCGCCTAACTCTTTTCACTTTATTCTTGGCCGTCCCTTCTCCGCTCGCCTGTCCCTTCCCATCTCAACACATACGCACTGCTGTCACACTGAAGGTGTCCTCTGCTGAAAAATGAGAAACAGCACCACTCCAACTTCTCTCCTTTTGCTTTGTTTTTTTTCTATTTTTAAAGGTGGTAAGGGCTTGAAATTACAACACTCGAGCATAATGAATATGGAATTCATACTCTTGAGGGGCAGCCCTGAAGGTTTTATCCAATCTCTATCAACTCCAGCTTGTTGATTTAAGTTGTTTTCTAGGCATACACAAAGTTTTTTTTTCCCCATCCATTTCTCCATTTACACTGACCTTCAGCAGAGCCCCCCTCCCCTTTTTTTCTAATGCAAATAAACACAAAATACATGCTTTGTTATGTTCTCCGTAGCGACATAAGCACCGTAGCAGCATGAGATATATATCGGTGCTTTAATTGATTTTATTCATTTGCCTTTGTTGGGGGGGGGGGTTATTGCATAGATAAAGCAATCTGGTGCAATTGTTTCGGTTTGGCCGTGTATTTGCACTCGCTCGCATATGCTGTTCATTAATTTGCAGCTAGTGGGTGATTTATCAACCCATTACACTTGGGCCTGCGCCCTCGCCACACACAGACACGCAACGGCATCTCGACGAGGCATATATGTGGCACCGTGTTGGTGGTTGGTGCTAAAAGAGTTGGGAGCAAGCCAGTGCGTGACAAATAGCAGCTGGATGGATTCACCAGCTGCACCTGCACACACAGAGTTCTTGCCCTGGTCTAGACTGGACTGGCCTATTTGGGAGCAGCAGCGAGGCTAAGTGGGTCAAACAGGCCCATGAGTAAAGGGAGATGCTAATATCATAAGATTAAAATCATTCCAAGGGAAAAGTGTGCCCCTCTGCTGTGGTTGGGAATACTTAGTGTCCTGTATTAATTAATAAGCCATGAATAGGTGTTAATGAATTGAAAAATAAGTAATTTCAGGCTGCAATCTAGAGAGGAGATTCAAATTGTTGCTTTCATGAGGATTGCAAAACAATAATCAATGTGGGGAAAGAAAAAGAGTACAAACTGCAGGAGCCTCCTGGTGTTTCCACAAAATACACAAACTCACATGAAGTATGAAGCAGGAGGGAGAAGGAACAAAGGTTTCAGGCTCCGAGACATAATTTGTCGAAATTTGGTGACGCGGCTCAATAACAGGAGTGTAGTCTTAATATCACGCGGCTCTAATTATATTTCCAAATATATTTCATCACCGGTGACGTGTATGGCATTATGTAGTGCTAACCACTGTGCTAAATCCCATGCTGTTGTTTGTGAGAAGTGTTGATAAGGGAAGGAAAACAATTCTGTAATTGTGATTGCTTTGGAGAGCCCGCTAAATGAATTGTTGTTGGGTGTTTTTCTCTCTCTTTTTTTTTTTTTTGGTAAGTGGCAGTTATAGAATTGCATACTGAACAATAAAACTGTCCCTGGCTGTGATGAGTTTCACAGGTTTGCACAGTTTCACAACATGGTGAGCGGTGGATTTTCAAAAGTGCGCGACACGGCAGACGCGTTTGTTGGACTGGATATCAAAGCCGACTGCCAACAGTTCGCAACAGTTTTGTTAAGAATCTTGGAACTAATAAAAGCAAGCCTCGTATAATGCAAGAGTTTTTTTTTCTCACCCTTTGAGCTTGATGTTTCCATAGCTGCTCTGCTGCTGAACTTCTAAACTCTGTCTTGAGTCACTTTCTGTTCATTTAACTATAAAGACATGGTTTCATGGAAATGTGCTGTAGGCAGGCGAAGATTTGTCAGATTTATTTACATATTTCTTCACTGCATTGTCATACTGGCATTTCCAGCTGAATCATCCAAATTAATAAAGCAGGATAATTTATCTGTGGGCAAGAAAACAACATTACATGGCCTTTGGGATTAACCAAAGCTAGAGAAAACTGAAAGCGAAAATGCTGACATCAGTTACAGGATGGAGGCTCTGGGATAACTTTAATATTTATAAAGTGCGTAGAGAAGCACCAGTTTCCAAAGCGGTTGAAAGATTTCTAAATCCGTTCTTATTAGGGATGTATGCGACTAGTCCACTAGCCAACAAATCGTCGCTGTTGTCACTGTTAAAATTTGAAATTAAGCAAAATGTTGGCAAATTATTGTGTCCTGCATGTTATGCAGTCATCTGCCACCAGGTGGTGCATCATTGTTTAGAAGCGCCATTAAGCTAGGCCCCATCTTTTTGTTAACATCATTAGATGAGATCATGAACACTGCAGGCTGAAATGAGCTTTCTCCAAAAAGTGGATGGGCTCTCCCTTAGACAGGGTGACGAGTTCAGTCATTCAGGTGGTTCAGTTTGAATGGAGACGGTTAAGGCTGGTCTTTCCTGGGCAAGGTGTTCCAGCCGGGTATGTGTTAGCGGTTGCAGGCCCCGGCGTAAACCTGGGACATGCTGGAGAGATTACATCTGTCGGCTGGAAAAGGCTCGATGATTCCCCAGATAAGCTGAAGGAGGTGACGTGAGTTTCCCTGCTGCTGCCCCAGACTTCAGTTAAGCGGAAGAAAATGGATGGATGATTTATTGTTTTGTTATGTTAAATTGTAATCACTACTGAAGTGGTTGTCATGAATTTTCGAACCGCACCACACCTTTCAGTCGCAAGTTTATCTGATGTTAATTCGTGACATTTTAATCTTTCTTTTAAGTGAGTGAGTGTCCCAAGACAGCTGGGATAGGCTCCAGCGCCCCCCGCGACCCTGAAAAGGATAAGAGGCTGCGAATGGATGGATGGATGGATGGATGAAAAAAAAATTAGTTGCCAGTACCCTTGCTAGTTTTTATAGTATATATTTTCCTCTTTTTGTGGCTTTAAACCAGTTTTCAATCCTTCACGACATTTACTTGTATGATAAATTCTTCATTAAGCAGTTCATTGCTCTTTAGAGTGGATGATTGTAATACTGGATGAGAAAAAACTCACTCCCCAGTAGGCCTTCTATCAGATGACGACATGCCCAGCCCATCCTTGCTGGTGTTACATTGGTCCATTGGTAAACTTACTGGATGTAGACAACTGTGGACTCAGACTGAGTGGATTGGTGGACAAGTAAACTGCACGCGGTTTATTCAAATGTTTCCTATTAGGACTATTTTTCTCTTTATGTTAACGAAAGTCCTGTATATAATCTAAATCTCAATGAACCTGATGAACACTGAGACATGTTGGTCATATAATAAAACTGTTCTATATACTGTAAGTGATGCTGGAGCTTCAACCTCTGAAAACATCCACAGCAAAAAGATTTACTACACATATCTGCAAAGGACAAAGAAAAGAAAAAACGAGTTCCAACTACAGCTTCAATGTCATTTACAGCCAAATTTAACTCACATATTTACATAAACAGTCATACAATACTAACCACCAGACTCTGAGCCTGATGGCTTGTATCACAAATCTCTAGTTTCACAAAGAAACAAACAATGAGCTACAAAGTTTGTTTGAAAGATGAGGTCCAAACTTTTTAGTGAGATATTTTAGAAGAGCCAACCAGCAGTAGACACTCGTCAGATAAAGCCAGAAAGAGATGAACACTCAAAGCTAACAAAAGGCTAACAAAGCTACAGCAAGGAAATGGCTGTAACACCACCCTTTTGAAAGACCAACATCTCTCATCTGCTGGACTTGTTAATTAGCTGGGCTATGATGGTGTGATTTACCTTTAGCCTCCTCTGCCGATTTTGTTTTTTCAGCTCACCCCCCCTCAGGTCCATTGTGAGAATCTCAAGATGCCCCACAGCAATTTCTTTTTTTCTGCACATTGCTCTGTCTTTTTTTTTTCTTCCTAATACAGTTGTAGAGCAGACTGAGGACTTCTGAAGGTGGCGCTGCTATTGGTTCCTTCGTCAAGTTACTTTGAGAACTCTTCCACAGACAGAGACACAGACACATCAAACACAGAGCAACAGCTGTGTCCCGATGTATATGCATAAGTCTCCACGTGTCCATTTGCAAACCTTTGCTTGGGTGCTGGACGGGAGCAGAAGATTCCTGCAGAATTCCCAGAGCTCGGGGTATGAATGCTTTTCCAAATCAATGGCAAGAAAAAGAAAACGATTCAGCTTTTTCCTACTGAGACAATCCATCAAATGAATCAATGCAATGAAAGCATTTACTGAGATGAGAATCCTGTGACTGCTGTATTGTGTGTGACAATGAATAACCTTCAGGTAAGTGCAATGTGCATTCTCGGCTAGACTTCTGAAAACATGAGTACCAGCAGAGACACCTCCTGACAGATTGCAGAGAGCTCAACAAGTCATTTCATTCTTTCCTGGCACAAGTCTGGGTCTGAGGACATGTTTGCTGGGTCCAAACATGCCATCTGCCTCACAATGGTGTGCTCATGGTGCTTGTCTTGCATTTTCTGGACGATGTTAGCGAAACAGTCCACACAGTCTCTTCTAAACTCAAACACAAGAAGAAGAAAAAAAGCTTGGCTTTTCTGTACACAGGCCATTATGTGATCTTTCTCCACAATCCTTTTAAGGGTTTTAAATATTTCAGGTGAACGTTTGGCTTTTACTCGTTTTTGTCCAACTTCACCATCTGCATTTGAACGAAAACTATTAATATTATAATGGTTTCTCATGTTGCAAAGTTTCATCCCATTTTAAATCAACTTCACTGTGATTACTGAACTGTGACTTTGCATTATCTGTCTGAAAAAAAAGTGTGGTTGGATATTTCCCCCGAAATCACCGTGGACAGTTATTGAAATGGAAATGTACTTTATATCCATAGTGAGTTATTCATTACCTTCTCGAGCAGAGGCAGGTCTTTACTGATGAATATCATTACGGACTCATCTGTCCTAGAGACGCCATAAAGAAGAGGGTCATCTCATGCCTCTTCAAGCCATTTGATGTTCTAGGATTTGTACAGTACTGTGTAAAAGTCTTTAGCCAACCCTCGTTTGCTTCCTAATATTTTGCTTCCCAGGAGCAAGACTTTCTTGAAATTTTTTAACTTGTATTGTGCAATAGTTGTCTGGGCTATTTTCAGCACTACAATGACCCTAAACACACTGCTAATTCATTAAAACCGTGAAACACTAACAGTCTGGGATTGACCTCCCAAGAGCTCGGACCTGAACATCACCTAAAGTAGTGTGGGATCAGAGAAAAAAAATAAAAGGAAACCAAAGTCCAAAAAGGAGCTTTGAACAACCTTTGAGAAAAATATTTAAAGAAATCACAAGAAAACTTACCCAAAAGACTTGAGGCTTTGCTGAAAAATAAAAGTGGTCAAGACTGTTGCACTGTACATCGCCATGACAGGTCGTAGCATTTTCCCTTCCTTGCTGATAAGGGGCAAGTTTTCTATTCAGTTGGCAGATTTTCTATTCAGTGAATCTTAAAAAACAGTAGAAGAATCAAAAACGTCTTGGGCAAAGTGCACAAAATCCTGTCCACTAGCAGGGGTATTAAAAAAGGCTGTACACAATGCTTTGAGCACTTTCTCCAGCTATGTGGAGCACATGCAGCCCACAGCTCTCGAGCACACATACAGCTGAGTACCTCCGAACGCCTCTGCATGTTCCTGCTGGAGCAACTCAAAAAACTTCCAGCTAACACTGGGTCTGTCTTTTGAGACTAAACTCATATTTCTCAGGTCAAGTAACTGCAGACACTCCTGGTATTAAAAAAAGACTCAGACATTAGTCATACAGTCAACACATCTCAGCTTTGACATTCTACCTCAAATTAATGTTAGACTTAAATGGATGCCATCGTACACATAAAGCAACGTGATCAATTTATATAAGCAAATAAGAATTGCGGCTTTCGATAGCTATAGTGTGGGAGCCATTACCTGACATACGCTGGTAAGCTTCTCCAGGGCTGTTTATATACTCTGTTTTCACACTTTGGCAGGTAAACAACCAGACTCTCTTAAAATGCAATTTAGCTGGTGGACTAATTAAAGTGTCTGGCGAATTAATGAATCTACCAACTACTGATGCAGCTAAAAATTCAGTTTTGTGCCCTTGCGATAGCTGTTCATCACTTACCTAATTAATCAAGCTTGCTTAAGTAGTACACTAATGTACATAAGATATAAGTTAATAGATAGAGTGATGAACAGCAAACTTATGGTGAAACATAGAAGTCCTTTACATAGTCTTGTAAGCAACGTACGTGCAGGTCCAATCGTCTGCCTTTAACTCGCCGTTAAAGGCGTCTCGTTAAATGTACTACTCCTTACTTAAGCTCTTTCTTTGTATACAGGGCAAATCTGAATGTAGCTTCAAATCCGGTCTTGTATTTTCATTATTAAATATCAGTAAAACCTGGATTGTTTGACCTGCACGAAGAGTAAACAGTACACATTACCCAAATCACCTCTGCCTTGAGAGCTTTCATAGAACAAAGTGTTCAGAGGTCACATGATGAAATCGTTGACTTGGATTTTCCAGTGTAAACTGTGCGGCAGCATCCGTGTTAGTAGTGGAAAAGCGTGCAGCAGAAATGAACATCTGGGATCTGCTAGCAGACCTTTTCACACTGTCCGTGCTTCCTGTTCTGCATGTGTGACACCACCGCAGTGATTCGGATAGTTCCATATTTGAAATACATTTAATATGCAGCACAGAGTAATTGAGCGTAACAAACACCAAGAGTAATCATTGAGCTCAAGTCATTTGTTAAGCCTGTATTTCAACATTTCCATAAACTAATGATCAGTGTGGATGCAAGGCCTGGTTGTTCCCTCTCCAACAGCCTCCTCACCAAGTAGGTCACCTACTTGGTGAGGAGGGATTACCATAGTAAACATGCCACTTAACTGGGGAATCATCACTTACATGTTTGTTCAGTAGGGGGTACAGTGGAGGAGTCCAGGATGAAGCTTTGTCATGTCAATATCTTTCCTTAAGAACCTAAAACAGGTTGTCTTTTGTTATCAGTGCTCTCAGCACCGTCTACAGCACATATAGCCAAGTAGACGTGCCAGCTGAGCTGGGTCTAGTTGCTTCTTTGAGGTAAGTTACTTTCAAGCTACAATCACCAGACACTATTTTACTTTTTGTCTGAACTGTAGGCTCAGTTTCCTGCACCAAGCTAATAAGAGTAGCATCAAGTGTGTTCTTCTGAAGCTGTAGCAGATCTCCTTCAGCTTTCAGGGATGCTCTTCTGCGTACCTTGCTCGTAACGAGTGTTTATTTTAGCTACTTCCTATCAGCTTGATGAAGTCTATTGTCTCCTAACCGCTAACATTCTCATCCAAACAACTGCCGCTCACTGGACATTTTCTCTTTTTTGGACCATGTTCAGTAAACCCAGAATGGCTGTATGGGAAAATCCCAGTGAATACTCAGGCCAGCACCAACAACCATGCTAAACTCGCTTAAACAATTTTTCCTTCTCCATTTTGATGCTCAATTTGAACCTTAGCAGTTCATCTTGACCATGTCATTAGAAAGAAAATATTGATATACTTAAGAATTGAAATTAGGGCTGGGACAACGCGTCGACGTAATCGATTACGTCGACGCGTAAAATACGTCGACATAAAAAATTTGCGTCGATGCGTCGTCACTTTTAAAAAAAAACACATGGCGGCAGCGAGTAGCGGTAACATGTCGACTTAAACCACGCCCCCCGAACACGCAGTTCTACAGTATGGGGATATTTTAACCGAAAAGGAAGTGATTCAGTCGTTTGCCGGCTTTGTAAGGTGGAAATGGCCGATCATAAAACGACCGTAAGTTTTCAACTTTTTTACTA
>VURO01032619.1:1632-12790 GCA_015108175.1 Pelvicachromis taeniatus | reverse complement strand
GCCACTGAGAAAGACCGCAGACTGTACGTAAAATCCGATTTTATAATCAGCTGATGGGAGAGGCACTCTAACTTACTCTAATTAGGTTACATTTCGTTTTCTGCTTTAAATTACACACACCCCCCCCATATGTGTGTGTGTGTGTGTGTGTGTGTGTGTGTGTGTGTGTGTGTGTGTGTGTGTGTGTGTGTGTGTGTGTGTGTCATGATCCTATGACACACACATAGGATCATGACACACATGTTAAATCATTTTAAATATTAAATCATTTTTACCTTAAATGATTTAATATTATTACACAGTGAACACTATACAAATGAACATGCAGCTGAGTTAATAATAAAATAAAGTTTTCCTTTATTTATTATTTAACGTCATTATTTATTTAAATATGAATTCTTACACTTTGTCATACTTAGTCATCATATGTCTTTCCAACCCAAATACATTTGAAGTACCCTGAGTTTATTAACTTTCAGTGCCTCATAATTAAATATTGTTTGTTTGCTTTAAGGATAAGTCTGTTGTTGTTTTTTTGTTGTTGTTTTTTTATGATAATCTGTTCAGTTTCCAAGTTCTCCAATATAAAGACATTTACAAAGTAAACCCCATTAGTGTACAAGAAACAGAATACGTGCCAGTTTAATCAGTTTTTGAAGGAACAGGTCTATAAATTTGCAAAGACTGAAAAGCAGGAAATATTCTGGAGATTAAAAGGTGAATGTTTTTCTTTAGCACATACATTCTCTTCTACTTATCTGTTTCAGTGTTACCTATCTCAAACAGACTGATAGGCAGGGAATACTCTGAACACATAGGTCACTAGTTTATCACAACATTCACATTAAGAGACAGACAACCATTCACACCTACAGCCACCAAATAGCCCAACCCAGGCATGTCTTTGTGAGGAAGACCAAAAAGAAGCTACAAAAACACAGGGAGAAAACACAAACTCCACACACCCTTGATTCAAACCGAGAACCTTCTTGATGTGAGGTAACAGTGATGACCACACTGTGCCACAAATTCTTAGAAGACTTCTATTTAAGACAACTGGTGAAACCTTTAAAGAGTGCAGAAAAAACCAACGACGCCAACTATATTTGAAGCCTTTACATTTCTAAACACAGATAACAGATGCTTTATATTTACTTTGCTGAACAGCACTGTCGCATCTGTCTCAACATCTTCAGCACAGTTGCAGTTTTGCAGACAAGAACATGTAAAATGTGTCTTTTAGGAAGAGCGTGGGGATAGAGCTGTTTAATGTCACAAAAGGAGCTGTCCCGATTACATTTATTACATCACTTCACATATAAATAAGAGCACAAAATTCAACCACTGTTCAGGAATGCAAATAAATAAGTTTGATTTGTTATCTTACTAAAAAGCTGAGGGGGGGGTTGTCAATTCAAGGATGACAACAATAATTATATTTTAGCATTAATTATAAGCACGGTTGTGAATTTACTATTACACAAACATAAAAGTGATTTAGTTAATTATCAGTGCTGTTAATTTAGTCTAACTGTGGCATAAACCTTACATTTGGGTAGTGTTCTAATAAATTTGTTAAGCATATCCTGCTCTCGGTGTCAGTTTGCATTAATTTTATGGCAAATGCCCTCTAAACGTGAGAAAATGCAGTCAATGAATTTCTAATTTCATCTCGTGAGGAGAAAAGTTTGTTTGGAGAGAATCAAATTCTTCAAGGAGCTTATTTAAACCCGCACGAGGTGACAAACAAGCTCCTACACATCCTGTAGCCTAATCCTCTTACAGAACTGGGAAAATAACCCATGGAAAAATCGTGAACTCTGCTTAAAGGGGCTATGGATAGACAAAAGTCTCCTTCAGAGAAATCACATGAAGTGTGGTAAGTCGAGCCGTTAAGATGGCCCAGTTAAGAAACGCACAATCTCAGTGTGACAACATTAATCGACACTGACGTTTTAGTGATTAACCAGCCTGAAAATCATTTTCCAAATATCTATACCTGCGTTACAGTGTTTATTCCAACCCAGTCGTGTCACTTTATGGAATTTAAACCTGACATTATAGCAGGCTGACCCGACCATGGCGTGGAACTCCCCAAATCCAAACCGGCTGGTCTGATGGAGGCATGACGCTTATCCCTCCTGTAAATATGTTTACGGTTCAGTTTACTCACGGGGAGAAAAGGGTTTATCCATAAAGCTCACTTCAGGATTACAAACGGTATAAATACTGGAAGCGCTCCACTCTCTGTTCAGTCAGCGCCAGCTCTCACGGTACCGTTACGCACGGCACCCATACAAGTTTCAGCTCGTTCTTAAAGGAGAGACTGACACGAAGTCAGGCAGGAAATTGTCAGCGCAGAACTCTTAGCTTTCCTGCGAAACTTTCTGGGAATAATCAGGACTATGTCTGTGGTGAGCGCAGTGCCGTTCCTGAAGCCTCTCCACATGCGCTCTCCGGTGCCTCAGGGCCGCCGCCACACGCTGCCGGCCAGCGAGTTCCGCTCCCTCAGCCCTGAAGATGCCATCAGCGTGTTCGAGATTGAAAGAGAAGGTAAGCAGAGCATTTGAACTTACGTTACAGAGCAACGGCGCTTTTAAATACCTGCCTGAATTTCTTCAGGGGACGCGCGTATTTATGCAGATTTACGCACGCGAAGTGTATTTTAAGAAAACTGCGGGGAGAAATACTCAGTTACTAAAACAGATTTTATTTATGTTCTCCGACTGAATAGAAAGCTCTCTACAAATCTGGGCCATCACTGATTTTATTCACAGGTAGATTCTCTTCAGTTGACTGTCCAGCACACGTCCCCTGTGCTTGGCAGTCAGTAGGCTCAACTACTTTAACATCCTGCACAACTAGTACAACTGTCTGATTGTGGTAACCGTGACCCTTATCTTCCTCCTCCTCCTCACACAGCTTTCATCTCTGTCTCCGGTGAGTGTCCTCTCCACCTGGACGAGGTGCGTCACTTCCTCACTCTGTGTCCTGAGCTGTCTCTTGGCTGGTTCGAGGAGGGACGGCTGGTGGCTTTTATCATCGGCTCACTGTGGGACCAGGAGAGGCTTACCACGGTAAGACAGAGCGGAAGACACCTGGACAGTGATTTATCTCCGTTTGAGAGTGGAGCAAAGATTCAACACAGATTAAGAGAGGCGCTTCAAGTGCATAAGATTCAGTGATAGGTGATAAATTATGCCGACAAATGATTTTGATGCCAACCGAAGAGAGAACAACAATAATCATGGGAGCTGCCTGACATTTTCTTTTAAGCCTGCAGCTGTACGAGACTTTGTGTTTGCTATAAACATTTAATATTCATGGACTACAGACTTGAGTCAACATGTAACTGATATATTTTCAAAATATTTTAGTTATTGAAATAACAAATTTCTGCTTTTAATCCCAACTACAATCCAGATTATCACCATCTTTTAATTCTCATACTTACTTTTCATTCATTTCAACTAAAAGTTACTATGATGAAACCTGCTGAAGCCGTAACTCCAACATCAAATTATTTTGAATGAAACAAGAGTCATTTAAACTTGAGGACTTCGTTTTGTTTTAACTTCTAAATTAAGCCTTGTTGTCAGTTTCACGCTGTGTCCAAATCAACACTTGTAATTTACATGAAGTATAGTGTACCTCTGAAGGACCTCCAGATACTGCAGTCAGTAAGCTGAAAGCTCAGTGCAGTGCTGTACTCGTTATTTACATTATTTTACATCCCTCATTAATAGTTGCATGCAGATCACAGTTCATGTTCAAATGAAATTAAAATATGTTATTATAAACCACATTTTTAATAATCTATAAAGTAGTTCAGCTGTTTATCAGAAACACTGATTTTAACTGGCAAATAACCAGAATGACTTTTTTTTTATACTTTAAAGCACATTTTGCACAGATTTCTGTACTTTGAAGTACAGAAGTAGTTCTTTGAGTGCCGCACATATATTTTATGTTTCTGCTTAAAGCATTTGGCTTTTTGGGGTCTTTTAAGCTTTAAATATTTCTGTGGCAGCTCAGCAGGGTGTTTTCTGACAGCTCTCCTCTTCCTCTCCAGGACGCCCTGACGCTCCACAAGCCTCACGGGACCATCGTTCACATCCATGTCCTGGCCGTCCACCGGACCTTCCGCCAGCAGGGAAAAGGCTCCATCCTGATGTGGCGTTACCTGCAGTACCTCCGCTGCCTGCCCTATGTCCGCCGCGCTGTGCTCATGTGTGAGGACTTCCTGGTCCCCTTCTATCAGAAGTCAGGCTTCAAAGTGCTGGGCCCCAGCAACATCACAGTGGGGCCCCTTACCTTCACAGAGATGTTCTACCCGGTGAGGGGCCACGCCTTCATGCGGCGCAACAGTGGCTGCTGAAGACACAGAGACTCGAGGTGGATTCTCTATGGCTGTGAATGGAGGTGAAGACCCCTGAGAAACGGGGAACAGGGGGCACGTGATGAGCGGTGCAGTGAGTGTTTGTGATCATCGCTGTCTGTGAGTGAAGCCTGTTCGTTTGGCAGGAAGTGAGGTGTGAATTCTGACCCAGAGTCTGCAGAGAGCCAAAAGCAGAGAGATGCCAACAGCAGCCGTTTACAAAAGTGTTCTGAAAGTAAAATTTGATTTGAAATTTAGTGAGTTAGTTACACAAAAACCAAAATCCCAGATCTTTAATTTGATAACCACTGGACATTTATTAATTGTTCCCAACAGAGAACTGCTGCCTTCTTTCTTTCTTTCTTGTCCTCTTGTTTTTTTAAAAAAAACAGTGAGGACAAGTTTAAGGTCACCTTCAACAGCTAAACTGACAAAGGAGTTAAATGCCAGATAAAAGGCTAAATATTAACATTTAATTTCTTTTAAGACGTCAGTGATCTTGTGGCTGACCGTTTATAAATTGGACGTGTGACACTTTAAAAGTCTGTCTCCTTTGTGGTCTCCTCAACTTATTCTTGTAGACAGACGCCGTTTTTGCCTCAGAGTCTTAAATCAAGACAAACTCATTTTTACACTGTTTTGTTCTAATAAAGGTTCTATTTTCTAAACTCTCTGTCTCCATGTGTTATTTACATTTCTAATAATTGCTGAAAACACCAACACCACTTTTGGTGGTTCTTCTGGTTCAGTCGATGAAACAGGAACGTTCATGTTAGATTTTTCTGGGCTTGGTGAGGACCAAGGTGTGTGAAAAACTGACATTTAAAGTTTGTTCTTGACCAAAGAAAACAGCAGCTGGGGGAACATCTCTGAAGCCTCCAGCCAGATCAAATCTTTCATAGTTATGATAGCAACAAGGCGTAAGGTTTAGGCTTTTGGGGGGAAAGTTGGAAAAAATAAATGCCGAACTCATTTTACAACAAAGGCCACATACAACCAAGTGACGACTGTCAGCGTAAAGATGCTTAACTACACTTTTAATCCCTGTGATATCTATAAAAAAAAAAAAAAAACAACCCTGAAACTTTTGATTTGATTGTTAATCTATTACTTAATTACTTAGTAGTATAAATGGCTGTGGGGGAGGTCTATCAGTAAGAAAAGATGTAAAGTGTATAAAAATGACAGTTAAAAGGTCCAAAAATGTACACACTCCTTCATATTTTCCAAAGCGGTCCAGCGGGCCGGATTGGAGTCGTTGCCAGGCCAATACTGGCCACCTGCACAAATATATACATAAATACAATCAAGGAATCTGTAATTCTTCCTTTTCTCCACACACACATCTACAGCAGTTCATCATATGGTGGGTGTATTGCTGGGGAGTAAGTGCAGTCAGGTTTGGGAAAACAACATGAAATCAACCTCTCTCAAACGTATTGTTGACAGAGTGGAATTTATTTTGACGTGGTTGCTTCAATACACATATTTTCACATATAACAGTACCGTGAACGTCTCCTCTGATTAATTTTAACATTCCCTTTTCGTTCAAAAAAACAGGGAAAATAAAAAAGATGATATGATTTGGTCCCGATGCACATGCAGCTGGCCGTGCAGACAAGATGGTGGAAGTGGCTTGTTGTGTTTCATCTTAAACATTCACATGCGCACATGTCAGAAGGCACAGTAAAGGTTTTCTAAAAAAAATAAAAATAAAAAAGAGAGAGAGAGAGAAAAATGTGGATTTCTTTGTTCACACTTTACTCGTCAAATCCCCGAGGGCACGTCTGTACGAGTCCTGTGGCTCCAGCAGTGCAAAAACAGTGACAATAAAACTCAAAACATCTGAAGCATCCAACAAGCGACCTACTCTGGATGTTTTTGTGTCGTCTTAAACACAAGATTATCCGTCAGTCAGTCCTATAGACTAACTCGCATAATCTCATAATCACTCAGTAACTTTACTCACATAATCCTCCACACAACGGTCAATATTGTGGTTCTAACCGCCGGGGTCAACCCAAACAAGAACCCCGAACAACAACGGACACCCGTGATGGTGAATCAGTTTTACTTCAGGCATTTTACCAACGTTTCAGTACCTGGGTGAAACATGGTGGAGTCTGACTGTTTCACATAAGTCGGAAATGTAGTACAAATCTTAGTTTGATCTGAGAAAAGCAGCCTGTTAGATCATTGCTAAATAAATACTGTTTTCTTGTATCCGTGTTTTTTTTCACAGACTAAATTAAAAAAATTAAAAAAAAACCCTTTTAGGCACCAATGTGTTACCAGACAGATACAATCAAATAGTGATTAAAAAGTAGAGCTCAAGTAAAATTTCTTCGTGGCTGTAAAAAGATCATGCATACACGAGCTCATAAAAGCAGCATGACAACTTGCTTTGGTAGGTGAGGGTCAGAAAAATGTCTGTTATTATTTACAAAGTTAATTAGAAGCAGTATTCAAAAGGTACAACGAGGCATCTCCGTAAAACGCCAAAGTCTGTTTAAGGCAACTAGGTGCTGTAAACTGAAACGTGCCTTAACTGCTGTTAGTAGTTGGATCACCTCATTACCTTTAGCACAACATTTCACTGCTCCAGAGACTATCGACATGCCAAGAGCACACAGCAATGAGCAAAAAAAATAAAAAATAAATAAAATACAGCAGCAGACGGCGTCTGTAGTGTTAATCCAATGTTACCGAAAACAAGGAAGCATCCGAACTGGGCTACAAGATGCTCGATGACCCGCTGTGGCATTGGCCTTGTCGTCCACAGTGTTAAAGGGAAACGACTGTCAGCCAGAGACATCCAAACCTCCTCCTTCTTTGACTCGGCTTCTTTACTTCGAGACGACTCTTCCTACAAACTGAAGGAGTCTCTCACTCTGTAGATCTTTTGGATCCATCAGCTCTTTGCAGTTTTAATGTCCCGAGTGCCTTTTCCTTATTTTATGTTCACCAGTTACCAAATTAACATTGCTGGTCGTACCAGACACAGAGGACTGGATATGTTTATGGAAGCAGGAAAGTCAGCAGACTGACGAGGAGGAAGTGATCCAGTTCTGGTCGCACGGAGTTTGAGTAGAAAACAAAAAAAAAAAGAATTGAGATTTAAAACTGTGGCAAAGGCCAACCTGATGATCGATCATGTCATTGACTACCAGCTAGTAGGCCGGCAGAACAGGCAGTTTGGTAATTCAGATGTCATCTGTGGCGTCCAGACTAGTTCACCACATGTTTGATGTCATGGTCTATGTCGTACTTTTCACAAAACTTGTTTGTGAAGGGTAAGCAGGTCAGATGCTCCAGCCAGTGCAAGTTAATCGGGTAAAAATAAAACCAAACGATGAGGGAAGCGAACAGTCCGACGTAGGCCAATAATGAGATGGCGATGAGGATACGTTTCCGGTACTTGTCAAATGTCCCGAAGGTGACGTAGGGCAAAAAGGCAAACGAGAGCAGGAAGCCGCTGAGGAAACCAAAGATGTGGGCGATGTTGTCGATCCACGGCAGAAGGCCGCACAGGAAGAGGAAGAACACGATACACGACAGTTTACAAAAGGCATTCCAGGGCTTCTCCAGCATCTGCCAACCCTGAAATAGCTCAACAAAGAGGCAAGCGAGGAGCCCAAACTGAGACCCCGCTGGACCCACCTGTCAGGAGAGCGAGAGAGAAAAAAAACAAGTTACAGAGGAACTAAAGAGGATTCCTACAGAATGAAAGCTGCTTCACACAGTGTGCACAGAAAATCTAAACGCCTGACTCAGCATTGGGCCAACACATGACACACATCAGGTGCTTTTAGTGTCTGGAAATCAAAAGCAGACATCCCGAAGGGGCAAACAGAATGTCAGGGTGACTCCATTTAATTGGCACATTACACAGGCTCATACATGGTGGTGGTGATGGTGGGTGTGGTGGGAGTTATTCCAGGAGTTGTCAGAACTGTAATTTAAAAAATAAAAAATAAAAACACATTTTAATAAGATGATTTGTCGAACTGTGTTGTTTACAGAGGAAACCATTAAAGTGAATTGTGTTTGTTTAAATGTGAAGCAGGTCTCTGAATTAATCAGTGATTTAACGACAGCGAATAAAGTGCGACAACCACCGTGTTAGCTTGCTGACAGACAGACCAGGAAGGTTTATGCCCAGAGCAGCAGAGATTTAACCTGATTACTAAATCCTGGCAGCAAGTACCAGGATAGTATTTTAAGTAACAATTATTTAAACTGACTCATTATGATTAACACTAAGAGGCTTAATGCAATGTAACCTGTAGTTAGTGTAAGTCTGTGGACAGGGATACAAACTCAGCAGCATCTCTCATAAATGATTCTTTAATGCAAAGCAGACAGAGGTTCAGAGAAGTTTCTAAGCGACTCTTGGTGCATCCATACTGAAGCCTTCTAACTGTAATGCAGGTTTAGTTTTGCACAGTTTATCTTATGTTAAAGATCCAGTTCTGTTGAAGAAGTGCTGCACGAGCCCCGGGTCATGCAGTAAAGGTGAGCAGATTAAGGTGACGTCAAAGCTTGGCCCGGTGAGAAGCAGATGGCTAATCGCCGTAGACATTAAACACCCACAAACATAAAAAAGAAAAAGAAAAGTGCACAGCACTCCACCCACACAGGCTTACACGCTCCTCGCACGAGCCGTCGTCACTCACCATTGGTTAAGACTGATAACACCGGGGCTGAGAGGACGTCTTAGTTAACTGAAGTGAGGAATGTGCTCACAGTTATCACACTTCCCTTATTTCAGGGTCAGATTAAAATCCTATTTTTTTGTGCCTTTAAGAAAAACAAGCTACCGTGTATTTTAAAGTTATACTGTTCTGGTTTCTATATTAATTTTACACAAACAATGAGAGTCAAAGTGACTGATCCAAACATCTCATTCAGAATTAAATGCTCACTGCTCTCAAACTGAATCAGATGCTTTGTGGCATTCCCATGTGACACTCTCAAATAATTTAGTGAATTATATTAAGACGTGTTCTGACCAGTCACCTATCCCACACGTATGATCTGCAATTTTAACCAAAATGTGCATCTTGTATCATTATAATTTATATTATCATGACGCTATTTATATTATAAATACTATTGATGGGGTCACTGAAGACATTTGTAATCTTCAGAAGGAAAACAAGTGTTCTATAAACAGGAGGTACTGCCGATGAATCTCTGGTGTTTGACAGACGGACACTATCTCCTCTATAATTCCTCATTGAAAGCAACGCGAATAATCTCCAGGTACTCCTTCATATTTCTCCAGAAATCATTCTTACAATTAAATACCAAGATAAAGAAGAAAATTGACAGACGTCTCACTGTCAACGTGCTGACTTTAGCACCTTTTGGATTGTTTTTCCCGTGATAATCGTTTAAAGCTTTTAGGCTTCACATGCTCACAGTACACACACATTAATTCTAATATGTCAAGTCTATTAAAGTCTCTGAGCGTGAACAGCTTTAATCTCACTGAAGGCAGGTAAATGCGTCGTAATAACTCCACAGTGAATTACTTCTATACTGTTAAGCAGCAGGACAGGAAGCACCTAAAACGGAGCCAAACATTCCCCAAAAGTTTCAAACCGAAAAAAAAATTCAAGATAATATATAAACAGTGGAGATAATATTCGTCAAGCTGACTCCATTTGTTATTGTCAAAGCAATAAAAACATAGTTAAACAGATACCTTTTTTTTCCTTTTTTTTTTTTTAAAGCATCCAGCCTGAGCAGGTGCACCTACTGAAGCATATCAGAGTCTTCCAATGTAACATAAACAGCTTGAAGAAGTTTTCTGGCTCCTAAGAAAAAAAAAGTTCTGGTTGTAAATGTGAAAGGAGGAGAAAGGTGTGGTCAGCATACTCTATGTTGTATGCAGCACTTTTACCGTTAGCATACCCTGCACTGGTGGGTGACTGACGTTATCAAATAAATATTCATGTTTGCTCGTCTCTCTGCAGAGCTTAACGAACTGAACCTGAAGTTGTTCCTTCACAAATCCGTAGAGCTCCTTTACTTGTGAAAACTATTATTTCCAGTCACAGGTGCTGTTTGAGCCAATTTTGCTAAATCCACGGGGGCGCCTTAGTTCAACAGTAAAGGGATAATCCACTTAAATCGCCTCCTTAAGTGGCCTGACTGCATGTGCTTCCTCTGGTTATTCCTGGTGTGTGAAGACGTGTGAGCTGGTCGGTGATATTTAAAACTATCCATCCATCCATTCGCTTCCGATGATCCTTTTTCAGGGGCGCTGGAGCCTATCCCAGCTGTCCTAGGGCAAGAGGCAGGGTACAGCCTGGACAGGTCACCAGTCTGTCGCAGGGCTAACACACATAGACAACCATATGCACTCACATTCACTCATGCATTCACAACTATGAGCAATTTAGAGTTTCCAATTAACCTATCCCACTAACTGCATGTTTTTGGACTGTGGGAGGAAGCCGGAGTACCCGGGGAGAACCCACACAGACACGGGGAGAACTTGAAAACTCCACACAGAAAGACCCCGGCCTGATGGTGGAATTGAACTTCTTGCTGTGAGGCAACAGTGCTAACCACTGTGCTGTTCTATTTAAAACTAATATTATTTAAAAGTAATTTTCAGGTAAAAACAACTGCAGCTGGCTTATAAAATCAAGCCATCATGTATGTAACTTATGTGTTACATGTTGGTCTCTTTATACACAAAAACTGTCCTCCTCTGTCAGTGAGGAACTGTTTCATATGTGTGGACCAGGTCTGGTCTCTGCAACAAT
>VURO01032605.1:6902-22307 GCA_015108175.1 Pelvicachromis taeniatus | reverse complement strand
CAGTATCAGCAGATTGTGGAGACCAAAGTCCAGGAATCAGAGACAAAGCTGAAGCTGTGCCGGGGCTGGATCTGTCACCATGACAACGACCCTAAACACTGCTCAGCATCCACTAAGACGTTCATGCAGAGGGACACGTCCAACGCTGTGGAATGGACACCTCAGTCCCCACACCTGAATATTATTGAACATCTGTGGGGTGAGTTACAGAGAGCTGTCCATGCTCGAAGGATCAGACCTGAATGAACTAGAGATGTTTGTAAAGAGGAAGGGTCCAACAGACCTTCACCCACAATCCAGACTCTCATTGGAGCTCCAGGAAGCCTTTAGAGGCTGTCATTGCTGCACAAGGACCATCCACTAAATACTGGTTACAGTTCTTTGTTGTGGAGCCCACATTTATGCACCTGCCTCATTTAGTTTAAAGGATTATTGCACACTTTCTGTAAATGCAACAAACTTCAACTCACTTCTCAGACATCACTGTGTGTGTCTCCTATATGATACATTTAACATCACTGTGTGTGTCTCCTATATGATGTATTTAACATCACTGTGTGTGTCTCCTATATGATGTATTTAACATCACTGTGTGTGTCTCCTATATGATGTATTTAACATCACTGTGTGTGTCTCCTATATGATGTATTTAACATCACTGTGTGTGTCTCCTATATGATACATTTAACATCACTGTGTGTGTCTCCTATATGATATATTTAACTGATGTTTGTTATGGTAACAACCAACGACTTATACAGGACAATCAGGACGACACGGCTGCCCACACTCCTCCTACTGTATATGTATATACACACACACACACACATATGTACATATATATATATATATATATGCCAAATACATATATGTATCTATGTATTTGGCATACATATTTAGTAATGTGCATACATTCTTATATTTGTACATATGTTTATTCTCATATTTCTCATATTTTGCTTTATTTCTTATGTTTCGTGCACACCGCTGTTGCTTGTGAAGCTTGCACATAAGAATTTCATTCACATGTGTTGAACCAGTGTAGCAGGAATGTGACGTGACAATAAAACTGCTTTGATGTGAATATTTACTCTCGATTGTTTTATTCAGGTCAGAGGCTGAAGTGGGAAAAAGAAAGTGAACCTCACTGAGGGGAAAACCGTAACGGCAGCAACCATGAGTTATTAAGTCTACTGTCAGTGTGATATAAACACACACACACACACACACAGCTAGGAGACACGTGCTACACTTCAAAGAAAGAGGAAGCAGAAAAAAGATGTGCCACAGCTTCTACATCTGGCTTCACTTTTCTTACAACCAAGTTTATTTCTTCTAAATGCTTCACACACACAAGCACACACACGTTTACACTTTCACAAGTGAGTACAAGAAAGGAGGAACAGGAGAAAAGGGTTAGCAAGAAAAGATTAGAGGACGGTTTTCACGTCACTATCTTCACCTCACATGTGACCCTCTTTCTTCTTTTCCTTCTGTTTCAGTTTCTCCTTCCTCTTTCTCCTTCCTGTTCTTCCTTCCTTTTTCTCCTTCCTGTTCTTCCTTCCTGTTCCTCCTTCCTGCCATCTAACTTAAAAACTCACTGCTCTTCAGGCAACACAACCATTCCCCTGTTTACATACAAACACACAGAGGGAGGTGGGGAGGTGGGGAGGCAGAGACATTAGGCTCACTGCAGGTACCTCAGGTAGCATTAGCATTAGCACCAGTGTCAGCTGACTGAAGGACATTTGCACTTCAGTTCTGCTTGTTTTGTGTTCCCATTTTCTTCATTCACATCCAGCATTTGGACATACTATTAATTACATTCTGCAGGCTTTGTCCTGCATTGCTTAGTCTTTTATTTGAGCCTTGTGCACTTCTGTCATTTAATGAAGGCTCAGGGCTGTAATGCAGGTGTAGAAATAGCTTTATATTTTTATCTGCAGTGTCTCTGATGCAGTCTCGTTTTGTTCAGTTGGGCCTTATGATTATGGAGATGTAACTGACTCAAATTGTCTGTTTGCTCATGGGAAGAGTGGACTGTTGTGCAAAACCAGATATAAATAAAACCCTGACATGCTGTTTAAGAAAACTTATCCAGTGAATACAGTTATTTTTATTGAAATACATACAATTGTCATGGCTGAGTGTGGGCAGGCAGGAGAAGGGCCCAAGATGCAGACTTCACGAAGGCACACAAAAATAAACTCTAAATACTTTTAATGGTTACTGGTGGAAAAATACAAAGGGTGACCCAGAACACAACTGTGAAACACGACGGGGAAATGGGAAAGACGTAAGGACGCTAACGACGCAACAGGGAAGCACAGAAAACACAGCGCTCAAATAGACAGGACATAACGAGGGGAACGAGAGGCAGGAGGGGAACGCGGCTGGGAGACATCAGGGCTGACGAGCACAGGAAGCAAAAGTGAAAACACTGACACGAGACGACAACCTTCAAAGTAAAACAGGAAACACAAAAACACAGAGACAGACTCAGAGGCATGGCTAAACACAGGGGCTTGACTACAGAGGGAACACAGGCAGGGGCGAGCAACACAAAAGCACAATAGTCAAAACCTGGGACACAAATAATCAAAGCTGCACAGCAAGAAAACAGAATAAACCAAGAAGCAGCCAAACCAACGGCAAGAAGTCCAGGACCCAGTGGAGGGAACACCAGGTCCACGAGGGCTGGGGTCTGAACAGAACACGCTGGGTCATGAGACGCAGCACCATGACAACAATAATAACTCTCTTTATTTACACAGTTGTCATTTTAGTTACAGTGACGGCAACTTAGATAATGCATCGGATGTATTTGCAGCAGCTGCCTGCATGTCTGCTTTTTAGCTACAAAAGTCATTTCTCTGTAAGAGTCAGACACAAAGTCACACTTTCTTTACAGACAAGATGTTTTTGATTCTGTGTATTAACACAAATGAAAAAGTAGCATTCCTGATTAAAGTGCTCTTTAGAAGTATTGATCCCACAGCGTCGCCCGGATGTTGGTGCTGCTGAAGGAGCACCAAGTCTGAGATAACAAAGTCTGTTCTAAGTGGGAACTAAGTGGGAACTAAGTGGGAACTTGACTGCTGATTGCATGAATCAGTCTCATTTGCATATTGTTCACAAAGAGCTGGAGGGAAGCGGTTCCTGCTCTCAGGGTTTTGTCCCTCCAGCTCAGTTTCACATAATGAAACAGAAACTGCTACTGTTTATGCTGTTGGTATAAACTGAAGTGACAGACGAAGAATCTGCTATGGGAATAAAATCATGCACTCATTTAGTCATCACAGACTGCTGTGCATTTCAAAGCAGTTCAGACATTTGACTGTTTCAGTGCATCTGCCTGACTTTTTGATAACGACCATCTTTATTTAGAAATGCTTCTTTTTTTAATGATTATTTATAAATTCTACTGGTCATATGATTGTTGTTTTTTTCACTGTATGTATTATTGTAGGGTCTGCCTTACAATGTAAAGCGCCTTGAGGCGACTGATGTTGTGATTTGGCGCTGTATAAATAACATTGAATTGAATTGAATTGCAACTCCAACTAATGAAACTACAGAAACACTTTCAAGTAAACAGAAACTTCTGCATATTCAACAATTTGCAGTTAAACACAGCAACTAGTGCAACTAAACCAATTGCTCCAATGACAGGAGATAGACCAACCACTAAATCAACAACATGAAACTAAATGTTGCAACTACTTCAACAAAACAATTAAACAAACCTGCAAATAAACATGGCAACTATTTCAGCTCAAATCAATATCGAGACACTAACAGCTACAATCAACAGCTACTGGAACTACGCCAACAGCTGCTACACCAAACATTATATCTACAACAGCGTGGAACAACACACAACAACAATTGCAACTAAGCCAACAACTAAAGCAACTTTGTTCACTGAAAGTTCCCTGAGACGAATGCAAACAAGTGTTCTTGATTTTCATCTTTTTAGTTGTCGTCCTTTCAAACTCAGAGGTGCATGTTCATTCAGTTTGAGTTTTATTTGTCATATGCAAGTTAGCACAGGGTCAACATTGCAGTGAAACGTACAGAAGACAGTCACTCAGCAGAATAAATAGAAAAGAGCAAACATTTAACACTCCGAATATGTTTTTTATATATATATATATATATATATATATATATGGCCTGAAGGATATTGCACAGTGGCAGGAATGAGCAGCAGGACAGACTGAACAGTGTTGCACATTTTATCCTTAATATAAATGCCTCTAAGTGTAGTGAATAGTGCAGATTGTAGAGTCTTTGCATTCACCAGCTGCATTAGACTTTTCCAGACCCAGGTCTGTACCCAGGTCTGTACCCAGGTCTGGACCCAGGTCTGTACCCAGGTCTGGACCCAGGTCTGTACCCAGGTCTGGACCCAGGTCTGGACCCAGTCATTCAGGGGGTCTCGACTCGGAATCCCTCCGCTTTGTGGTCTGGAGGAGAAACGCGTTGCCACAGGCGGGAGGGAACATTTGGTTTGAGATCAAACTGTGCATTGGGTGGGTGGGGTTAGAGTGGCGGTGGGCGAATGGAAGTTACCTCAGCACATGGCCTGTAATTGTGGGCTGGTTGATTCAGAGAAATGAGGCTGTGTGATGGTGTTTGGATGAAGCCACTGATGAGCTCTGGTTAAAGAAAGAGTAAAAAATCTCAGCGCTTCCCTTTAATTGAATACTAGCAGAAGATTATTTTTGTTAAATGCTAAAATTTCATTAAAGAAAGAACTTTTCATAACATTTTGAAGAAACATAGTAACAGGATGGGATAGTATGAAAGATGGAAGTCAAGCAAGCGGAGCCGAGAGTCTCTCTTTTGAATGTGATCTGTACGTTACAGAAATGAGGGTTGTATATGGACCAGCTGGGTGTTATTAACTACAAACACATAAACAAGCGGTGGCCTTTGGCAGCGTTCTCCACTGCAGAGGTCTGTCTTCATCTGAGTGGAACGTCAGGCGGGCTCCTTTCAGGGAGGGCTTTCCTCTCTGAGCTCAAAATGTCTGAACTATAAATAGATTCTTTGGACACCAACAGTTATTTTTATCCCAACTGAGGCTAAATTTACCAAGCCAGGCTTCGCCCCACCCGTCCCACCACAGAATTACCCCCTCCCTTTTGCTTTCCTTCTCAGTTCTTCACTGTGGTCAAATGCCAAACCAGAGAGCTGAGGTCACAGAGTCTGAGTAAAGCTGAAAGGGAGCTCAGAAAAAGAAATGGGTCAAATAGAAGCAGACATCTAAAAGTGTCTAAAGTCAAACCCAAGAATGCAAAATGGATGTATTAATACATGTAAATGAGCTTGCTGAGTGTGTTTTCCCTTATTAAATGCATATTATTCTTTGAGTCCCATCAAAGTTCACTTTATTTTAAGTTGCTTGTTGTGAACAGGCAGTGTTATCTGACACCATAGCATCTTGTTAGTTGTTGGAGCCCAAAGAGGTTGCATTTGAACCACAGGATGAAAAGCTAAGGATGCAGTGGGATGTGAAATTTGGGCAACATTGTTTTGAACCTCGTCCTGATTTTCCTGTATAAATTGTTGGTTGTTACAATAAAAAATGTCAGTTAAATCTATCATATATAAATCCAATAAACTTCATCTCACGTCTCAAACATCACTGTGTGTGTCTCCTATATGATACATTTAACATCACTGTGTGTGTCTCCTATATGATACATTTAACATCACTGTGTGTGTCTCCTATATGATATATTTAACTGATGTTTTTTATGGTAACAACCAACGAGTTATCCCACTGTAGTTTGGTTAGCATGTTCCAGCCATGAACTGCATGGGTGCATCATACAGACACATCATACAGACACATCATACAGACACATACACTCTTTCACAGTACAAACAGGAGCACAGACAGTTAGTAAAATTAACTGCACAACAAGCTATATCATTTGTCACATAATTGCAATGAAAAGTTCAAAAAGGCAATGACAGCACACACACACACACACACACCCAGTCCGGAGATGCAGTGCAGAGCTGAAGCCAAACAGACACGTGCATCTAATAATGCAAAGTTCAGTTTAAACAGGTTGCAGGTCTTTTGTTTTACTGCTGGTTTGTTTTTTAGAGTTATCGGGCTGTTATAATAGAGACTAAGACTGTAAACATGTTTGTGTGTTTATGTCAGCAAAGGTTACTTTCTGATTAGCTGCTTCTGCCACTTGATTTGTTTGTGATGATAAAGCGGTAAAGAATTAGGATTTCATTGAAACTTTTTTCTTTTCTTTCTTTACAGCACTCACACTTTTTAAAGACACCATTTCAAACTTGCTGGAGCAGTTTCATGTTTAGAAGTTTTCGTTAGGATCAGAATGATTAGGATGTCAAAGAGTGGTGTCCAAAAACGAGCTGCACATGATTCTGCTACAATATAAACAGCACTGACACATCAGTGCTGTTGCATCCCTCAGGATGTTGGGTTTAACTGTGTGCGCATTCTGTGGTTTTGTGCTTGGACGGCTTGTAGGGGAGAGCTGCCTTTTGTTTTTCATGCCTTGTTTTCTTGTTTATGTGCAGTTAGGTAGGTTATTGTTGTAGGTTGTATATTTTTGTTTTCATCAGACTTAGGTAAGTTCCTTTAGTTTCTTATCAGGGACGTTCTGTTTGTTATGTTGGCCGTGGCTCTCCCTGAAGCCAGTTGTCAGTCTGACCCCTAAAACTTTATGCTTGCTAGTAAATAAAACTTTTTAACTTACCGTCCTGACCCCCCTCCTTCGCTGTTTTACTTTATGTTGGGTCCCGTATTCCCCAGCTCAGCCAGGGACATAACAGTAGCAGATATATATATATATATATATATATATATATATATATATATATATGCACACACAGTTCATCCATGTGATCTACATTAGTATATTGAGTGCTTTTTGATGGCTCTGACACGGACTTTAAATACCACAGAATAAAAACATGTCACTGGAAGTTTTTCAGCAG
Source organism: Pelvicachromis taeniatus (assembly GCA_015108175.1). NCBI lineage: Eukaryota > Metazoa > Chordata > Actinopteri > Cichliformes > Cichlidae > Pelvicachromis > Pelvicachromis taeniatus. Next base: position 15,314 of record VURO01032605.1, on the reverse strand, counting down.
CATTTATCTGTCATGAGTGGGTTGAATTGAATTAAGAGCCAAAAGATAAAGTTGCGAGTTCAACTGGAAACTGATAAAAAGTTACAAACAGGAAAGATTTCAGTAAGGGGTGATAAAGAAAGTCAACTTCTGGTTTTGCTGCCAGTAAATCCCACCACAGACACACACGCCCCCTGAACACATGCGTGTACATGTGTTGCTGTGAGAACCCCCCTTTGCATAATGCAAATTCTCATAACTGTTATCCTGATTCTACCCTGAACCTCGAAGATGAATCGTACCCTTAAACAGCTGCATAAAGCTCCTATGGTGAGAATCTACCAGGTCTAAAACACAAACTGCTCCTCATACAGCTGCTAACAAATACACACATACAGGAAGTGGGTCATTTCTGCTCTGTGTTGTTCCGAACACAGAGTGATGAACTCAGTAGGGCACAAACATCCATATAATCATTAACTCAGAAAATCAGCCTGGTGGGTGGGTGGGGGGGGGGTCTCAACATCTTCTGCAGCTTTTTTTAAAACGACATGTCCAACAGCAAAACAGTTAAGATGCTGTTTCCAACAGAAGGCAATGATTTGCCAACCTTAGAAACCCAGTAGTCATCATAAGTGTTTAAATGGAGACGTTTCAATATTCCACATGGACGCTTGTGCACTAGATCATTGTGATCATTGTTGTGATGACAGCAACAAAAGGCTGGAAACCTAAGTGGCACTAAAAAGATACAGACTGAACATTTTTAATTAAGTTCATTTGCAACAGGTCAGTAATTGTTGGCACTGCCAAAGACCATTTTAAACAGCCAGCGTAGGGCAAAAGTAAGGCTGGGCAGAGGATCACCTGCAAACGGAGCATTTCAGAAAAATGTTTGTCTGTGTAAAACGTGAGGAGAAGGTCGGTTGTTTAAAAACCTCCGTGTGATCACTTTGGTCACTAGCCTGTCGCCATTGTTGTAGTTTGAGTGCAGGTGACACTTTCCAGCTACTCTCCAAACTGTAACGAAACATGTGACACAAACTGGAGATGCCTCAAAGGAAAACTTGCTTCTTTTGAAACAGTTACAGTGCTGAGGCACAACGTTTACCCTGAAGGAGAACCTTCATTTTCATTTGCTGGTCATACTTTTTTCAATATGAAGCATCCCTACCCGTAGTAGTTATCCCGTATTTGCAGCAAAACATGAAGCATAAAGGCAATTGTGGCAATGTGTTAGCAACCAAAGATAAAGTATGTGGGAATTGGTTAGAAATGTTTAAGCTAGCCTAAAGTGGCCATAAGAGGAACTGCGAGAAATAGCAAATAATGTTGGCTTCATTTGTCAGTTCTGTCCACCCACTGCTCAGGTGGGCTGCCTCACTTCAAGCTTGGTTCTTTTTAATGTGAACCACACTGACTTCACATGTAATTATAAATGCAACATAAATGCAACATTGATCCTTAGGGGATCAATAAAGTAGCTTCTATTCTAAATGTAATTTCCCGGTTTGAAACAAAGCCCAAATCCCCTTTAAGGCCCGTTTTCCTCTGAAGTCAGAGAGTTGTGTGTTTGTGCCTTGGACGTAGTGTCACAGCACCTGCAGCACTGCTGAGGTCAGAGGTCACTCTAATCAGCGCGTGCAGTGTTCTGTCACATCAGACTACACGTGCGCTGTGATGACATCACATGAGGGTGAGAGTCGGGGGTCCAAAGTGAAGGTTAGAAAAACGTTGTTTTGAAAAACCTGCTTTCATACTGCGTATGTTTGTCCTGATGTCCTGTTTGGGGTTAGGAGCACCTCGTCAGACACTCAATGGCTTCTTTTCAACAAATGAATTAAAACAATAAACGGTGATGTTAATGCAAACACACGTAGATAGAGGAGGAATAGAGGATATAAAAAGAGATAAAAGTCAACCATCAAAAGAAAACATATGAAGCTACATTCCTCAGCGACATGTGGTTAGAGTGGTTTGAAGTCCAATCAGTCCAAATACATTTGGCACAACAGATTCAATTATTTGCATCTCCTCCTCGTGACAGGTGGCGTCTGACATGCACAAAGGTCGAGTCACAGAAACAAAAGTGTGTATTCAGGATCCGAAAGACAACAAACATACCGACCCACTTCCAAACCACAGTGCGGTGAAGAATCTGCCATCTGAGCTTTTCTGTGTGCCGTCATCCTGAGGTGCTTTTGATGTGGAGGAAGACAAATATGAGGATTCACCACTCAAACACAGGCAGAGCTCTCTGTCACAGTACAGCACGCTTCATCGGCCAAACAGCTGCTGACGAGGGCTGAGGGGAGCACACAGATGCCTCCTCCCAGACGGGATGTTGTGGATGCTGATGCTAGCATCTAGGCCCACAAATATGTTCTGAAAGAAGAAAGAGTGACTTTAAGAGCCAAAGCAAGCACATTCAGTGGACGGGGGGGATAGGTGCAACAAAATGAAAAACGTACAGAATAAATCCTCACTAACGAGCCAGTAACTGTGTCGATAAGAAACATTGTGATCCCAGGCCGTCACCTAGTGCTGCCGGCACAGTGAGTCTCACTAGCATGAACCAGGTCCACTACATGCTGCACCCCGTAGAGTCTGACAGCATGAGAAAAAGAACAGGTGGCAACATATTATAGAACTGCTGTCTTTATATGAAACAACAGGTTTTTTCATATAGATGGGTATCAAGCTGAACCACATGTTCTGTTTGTGCCTTTTGTTTAGTGTCCTGTTACGTGCTGAATGGACATGACGGACATCGTTTACCAGTAAAACGTTTAATTAATAATGTTAAGATGTCTTTTTTGTGTTTAATTTACTGTCAGAAACTCAGTAATTGCAGCTTTTTTGCTTTCTTTCTCTCACTACTTAAACGTTTGTGTTTTTGTGATGCTGCAGCACTCTCTCTCTCCCCCTCCCTCTCTCTCCCCTCATCACGCCTCTCCTCCTCTCTCTCTCTCCTCCTCTCTCTGACTCATCTCTCTGATGCTCTCCACTGCTCCTGAACCAGCCTTACATGGTCAATGATGTAGTGGCAGAATCTCCCTACGTAACATACTAACGTGCCATTCAGCACCTTATCTAATATAGAAACCAAAGCCTGCCCAGCCGACCAATCAGTGCACTCCATCTGTTTCCAGGGTGACGTGATGTGGCGAGTAGGGAGCTTCCTCGCCGTTTGTGAACAGAAATAGCTGCTAGAGTGACACACTGAGCTTCTTTTTAAATGTGCTAAAGATAAAGCTGCTATTCTTGAGCTTCAGTGATCTGATTAGCAGGTCAACGCCACCAACGCCATCAGGGAGTGCACATATCAAACGCTGCACAAGGGGGACGTGGGAATGATGGACGCAAATGGTACAAATCAGGTCATCGTGAAAATGACTCATAAGATTGTTTTCAGATGTGCCACCTTTGTCATCCAGCTTTGATGGGAAGCAACAGAATCTTCTAGATTGAAGGTGAGAAACGTCACTCGCCCTGGTGTGGTTAATCGCACACTTGCATGAATGAATGGAGAGCAATATGTAACCCGGCACATGTTTCAGACACAAAGGCCAGATTTGATCTACAGTGACTTCATCTGAGACGGTGATCGTCACAACAGACTAGCAGACAGAAATATTGTGTAATGGAAAAACCTGCTTTCTTCTTCAGTCCTTCCACTTGTTTCACTTCATTCTATTCTACTTGCTGACGTTGGCCCGTTTCCATTGACCTGATGTTGCCGTGTGTGAAACTCCCTGTGGAGTCATAATTGCAGTTGTAAAAGAGTCGAGCATTTATTACATTTACAAAAACCTTCCATTTGTTGTTGTTTGTTTGTCAAACTATGCACAAATGTCAAAAAAGCCATTTTAATTTGTTTATTACTGGAAAGAGTCTGGAAATAATCACATTTGGGTCATTTGAGGCCATTTTGCTCGTTTTGGGGGTTTTGCCTTTATACCTGGAATTGTGCCGGTCTGACTTCCTCCGGGTGTGCATGCATAGCCTTGGATCAAAAGATGTGGATTTACAGTTGTGGAGGAGTTGGAAGTGTCAACATGTTGACACTGCAGAAAAACTGGATTACAGCACTGAACTGAAAGTATGTTATTGTGTCCTTGCTGTGAGGTATTTACACTCCCAGTTTCTTTTTCTTAATGCACACACGCACAAAGACGGGTGTGTAAAATGAGTAATGCAGGTCTTATTCACATCAGGGACATAGTGACCTCTGTGCTGCCACCACTGACGTCTCTGGATCCCATCAGTTTGTCTCCTTCAGGGTGTGAACTCTTCATATGTAATAGCAACATACTGCACCCACTGCAAGTCCACTAGCTTAATGCGTACATGGGGTTGCTTTCATAACCCTGGATGGCTGGCACCTCTAAAGGTAATTGTGAATGAATCTGCGAGCCTCGCCTTAAATCGCTCCTCTACAGTTGCTCCGCCGCTGATTGTAGAAGTCAGAACAGCTGGGACACGGCGCCCCTACCCCACGGGGCGGGAGGAACCTCCACACCCCCATGGGCCATGACGGACGCGCACAGTAAACTAGTAGGACAGAGCTATCTGTGCTAAGCTAGCATAGCACCGAAGAAACAAGCGTTTTCCCTTTTTGCAGCCCATTGAAATTGTTCTCTTGTCTTGGTAGCTATTTTGCTTCAGTATGTTTAGCTGTAACTTAACAAGTCACTGAGACCACTGAAGCTAAATGTATTGAATAAACGATTAAATCGTTTTTTAAGTAAAATCGCTGCCCCCATTACATTTTTAAAATCTTTTTTTCCATCATTGTTATTGCAGAATGCTCCCACAGTCTTCAAGGCGTGATTCTTTGAATGCCAAACCTCTAAAGACAACTGCAAAGCACAGAGGCTGGCTGCACTATAACCATACATTGTGTATTATTACACTGTGTGCGTCAATGCATTTCAGCTCACATAGTGCTAAGTATTGCCTTTAGCAAGAAACTGATCATTTCAGGACTGAATCCTTGCAGCACACTGGCTGAGCTGAGCTGTCAGTCACCTGAAGAATCTGGGCGTGCTGGCTGTGTTGGCCTTCGGGCCCCAGCAGGGAGGGGTCGCTGCCAAAACAATCAAACTTGTGGCGTCAGCAAAGTGGTGGAGTCCCAAATCCATAAGCAGGAGGAGTTAGAGCAGGATGTGACATCAGGATGTGACATCATGGGCAGAATTGGCTGCAGTCTCAGCTTTAGTTTACACAGGCACACAACTGGAAGAACTCAGTGTTCATACACACAGTGTCTCATATAAAAAGTTCAGAACACATCAAGGAGTCACGGAAACTCCAGGGAAGCAGTAACAGGCTGTTCACAGCTGTTTTAATGCTGTTTAAGGCCCCGTGAGAACTGCACTGACCGTGCTGTCAGAATGGTGTGAGGCCAGCAGCCGAGTCCAGACAACCTGCTCCACACCTCCGAGGTTTGACTCACCGTCCAGTCAGCCATGGCGTCCCCCTCCGAGCCTTGCTCTGCTCGAGGTGTCTTCCTCACTGCCATCATCATCATGTACAAAACTAAAACTGCAAATGTACCTATTGGATTTTCAGTTGTTTAATTAACACTTGGCCTTACAACATAGAACCAGGGTATAGGCTTAAAACAAAGAGGGTCAATACGCTCACCGTTTTAGACCCATGCTGTCGAAAAGGTTCTTCTTACTATTAAATCAACTCAATAAGTTCCCCATTTCAAAAACGTCAGAACTTTCAAACTCAACCCTATAGACTGGCTTTTGTACAATATTTTATGTCTTGTCAATGCTTTATACTACAGGCTTCTTTGGTTTTCATTGTTCCTCTTGTCAGATTTGATGTATTTTGGAACGTTAATGCTGCATGTTTTGTAAATTATGTACAGAGCAGCATTAGTAAGGCTTAAAAAACAAAAAGCTTAATATTTTTTTATATATCATTTGCTTTACCAAACAAGGCATCCACAAACCTACAGGACAGGAATAATCTACACACAATCCAGGCATCACCATGGAAACCAAGCTGGTGTGAAGATGTCCACCAACATACTCCTCCGTGATTTCATCTATTTTTATCCTGCAGAGTCACAGCCAAGAGAAACCATCATTATGTATCATGCAAATGACTTGCATTTGAGGTCCATGCACTGGCCCGACTACATCAATGACAAACAAGCTGGACCCAGAACGCTTCGTCTTTCTACAAACACAGGAGCCGGAGCACAACTTGATACGTTCGCTTTGGCACTCATGGGGCCACAATTGGTTGATGGGCTCTACACTTCATGCTGCTGGTAGTTTTCCTGGACACTTATTCTCGATTCTGTGACAGAATTACTAACTTTTTGCCAAATTGTCCCCCCCCACACACACACACCTCTTAGATGAACCACACAAAATTCAATTACATTTCCATGAAAACTTTATTGACCAAACAGAATAAGTCACAATGTCGCTTCACTTCTCACTTGTGGCTATTCCATCACATCAAGCAGACTCATATTTAATGCATTTCGATACATCAGTGTGTAACATCACATCATGACAGAAGTTCCTGTGCAGCAAATATGCAAGCAGAACACCTGCCACACCTGCAGCGCAGGTAGTCTAGAGCTTTACATCCAGCTCTTCAGTTCCTTCATGTGACATCCATTTGCCTCACTCAGTCCTGGTGTTTCATCGACACGTCCCCCTCTGCAGCTCCATGACTGAGACTTCCTGCCCAGTCCAGTCCAGCTTCCACAGCCATTACCAGTACAGACGTTTCACGTGCTCCACGAGGTCAGAACGACCTCCCTCATCGGGCTCCCAGTTTGGGTCGGTCCGGCACCGCACAACAACTCAAACCGCGTTACTTCTGCGCAGGTTTGATTGCTCTCACTCTTTCTCACCGCTCCCCGGCGGTCTGATTCGGTTTAGCTTGGCCCGGCTCCAGTCAACGGTCCTGCAGCTCCAGGCAGGGCACCCACTGATCGCTGCACCGGCTCTCCTCGCAGAAGCTGCCGACGTCTTGCAGGGCTTGGCACTGCAGAGGCTGCACCGGAGGGTTCTGCAACACACAGCGGGGACGGACGGTTAGACTCTCAGAAGCACTTGTTTTTAAACTTTCAACATTATAATATCACAAACCTATATCATTTCTTGAGTAACTCAAAGGGAAGTTTACACTTACAGTGACCAGGATGCAGTGCAGATCCCGGGGTTCGTTACTGTTGCTGTCCTCGGTGTCCTCCTTCAGCATCTGAGCCAGTCGCCTCATGCCTGACACCCGCAGGATGTTGATATCGTTGTCGCAGCAGAAAGCCTGCAACAGCGTGAAATGGATCTGCAGCGCTATGTCGTCTTCATCCTCCTCATCAGTTGCGAGGATGCACAGTACAACGCTGTCTGGGTCTCTGCAAGCGGGACAGCAGGTAAAAGACCCGGTTAATGTCAGCGTCATCATAGATTTGTGATATCAAGCGCTTTGGTCTGATTAATTAAGGTGAGGAAAATCAAACGTATACTTACACGTTCATGAGTTTGGCGGACTCGTAGACTCCAACCGTGAGACAGTCCTGCTGCTGAGCAGCGACTAGTAGCTGCTCCAGAGCTTGACTCACTGTCTCCATCCTGCAGAGAAGCGGAGTCGGTTAGAAATGTGCGAACGACACGACGAAACTGCAGCAAATACCTCTAAAGTGCACATATAAACCCCGGAAACACGCTAAGCATGCACATGCAACCTTTAAAGTACAAGCCGGGATTATAATCTCAACTAGAACGTGATCTGTAAAGTCAGATCAAATGTGCCAGTGCGTAATTGCGCATCACACGCAGCCGAAACTTACTTTTTTTCGGTGCTGTTTGATCCAACGACCTCTTCCAAAGTCATGTTGAAGTCAGTAAAATAATCCACAAGATCCAGGATAAGAAGAAATATCCACAGCGCGGAGATGCGGCTGTACTCTGAAGTTCCTGGTGTAACGTTCAAAACAGAGTATTCCAGATCCCACAAAGGTCCTTTCGGCGTCCGTTAACGGCCAAACTGAGTCACCAGTTCGTTGCCTGCAAGTCCGTGAGTAGAAAGAAACGCTGCCTGTGTCAGCCGAAACTCTGCTTTTATATCCCTTCTCGTCTGTAGGCGTCGCCACGCCCGGTCTCTCTCTCGTTCATTGGTGCGCCGCTATGAAGCCGTCCCCCCGTTCTCTGCGCCCATTTGCTGAGCTGTCGTAGACGCTGGTGATCCCACGTTGGTGCTTTCAGAGAATCCCCCGCTCGCTCCCTCCTCTTCTTCCTACGCTTCTTTCGGCGCTCTCGCGCTCTCTCGGTTTGTTTACCGGCAGCTTTCCTTTCTGAGTGGAGGAATTTCCAGACCCCCCCCCCCCCCCCCCCCCCCCCCCCCCCCTCACCACCCCCCAAGAACAAACCACCCCCCCCCCCCCCCGTCTTTGGC
>VURO01032590.1:54680-83931 GCA_015108175.1 Pelvicachromis taeniatus | reverse complement strand
TTTAGCTACGTTCCGTTCCAGTCACATACCAGTTGGTGGCGGTAATGCACCAGTCAGTTGTTTGTCAACCACCAATAAAATTTAAAAAGAAGAAGAAGAAGACAGTGCGGAGGGACTTCCGGGTAGAAGGTTGCCCGGCTACTATTGGAGAGCGGCGTCTATTTGTCCTGACATGTGTGGAGTTTGCATGTTCTCCCCGTGTTTGCGTGGGTTCTCCCCGGGTACTCCGGCTTCCTCCCACAGTCCAAAAACATGCAATTTGTGGGGATAGGTTAATTGAAAACTCTAAATTGCCCATAGGTGTGAATGCGAAAGTGACTGTGAGTGCAACTGGTTGTCTGTCTATGTGTGTTAGCCCTGTGACAGACTGGCGACCTGTCCAGGGTGTACCCTGCCTTTCGCCCTAAGACAGCTGGGATAGGCTCAAGTGCCCCCCACGACCCTGAAAAGGATAAGCGACTGAGAATGGATGGATGGATGGATGTTTTCAAATTGCCGTTTATTAGAAGCTGGCGTTTAAAAGAGACAGGCTACTAATGGAAGATATACGGTATCTTTCTATTTTCTGGGCTGTAAAGAAGTGACAAGTAACACCCTATTCAATATGTGACTGATCGCCTGACGAGAACTGACAGAAGGAAAGCAACCGCATGAACAAAGATATATTGAATACAAACCTATTTGTACAAAACCAAAAACAAATATAACGTCTGATAATGTGGAAATGCAGTTTGGGAGCACAAATTTTAGAAGTCAGGGCTCAAAATGTGAGTTAACAATTTTCTGGGGAGAGGTCGTAACTCACAAGAAGGACCACTGATAGTTGTATGAGGGCCTTTATCCCACCAGTTATCAGCTTTTTAAACAAGGTTCAATGCCGCCAGTTGTTGTAAACACTGAACAACAGATTGTTTTCATTGCAATGTCACTGACGGTCACACTTAAAGTGGTACAATGGTCTTTTATTCATTATCCTGTGAAATTCACTTTTTACTACTCTGTGTAAACCAACCTACCTTTTGCAGGCATTAAAGATTGACTCTCCTCTACTCAAGCCCGTCTTTGGCTTCTGTCCTCAAGTGTCCCTTTTATTGCTGGAAGCCAAAAGCTGTTAGGGTTTCCCTTTGGCTGGCAAAAGCAATATGGTGTACGGTAAGACGGAAAACCCAGTTAAGGATTTGCTTCAGGAAGTATAGTTTCATCATTCTTTTTCCAACATATTTTCAGTTTTGTAAAACAAAGTTTTAGTGATATTTAAGAAGCCAAGAATATATGGTTTTCAGTTTAGTTATGGCAGTTGCAATTGTAAGATTTTGGACACTATGGTAGGAATAACTTTTGAGGTAAGCTTTAGGAAATTAAATGCTGTAATTAACCCTTTCATGCACAGTGGACAGCTACTTAAAGGTTGTTTTCTTGTATTTGTGTCAGTGTTGATGGTATACTTGCACATAAACAACTATATTGGACACTAATGTGTCAGTCCATACCCTGCCACCCACTGGTCGTTTAATGTTACTGTAGATAATGTGTGTCATTGTAATTATTGTTATTTAATTAACTTTCATGCGTGAATTATGACAACATATGACAAAGTATTTTTAGTCATCTTTTCATGCCTAAAGATGAATAAAAATACATAAGAAAAAAATCCTAATTGAGGTTGTCATAATTCATGCATGAAAGGGTTAATTACTGGATTTCCACCTTATGGATGTAGTATGTAGCATTGTGAGAAAATGCCATGATTGCTGAAATGAAATGAACAAATAAAAATAATAGAAGAACCCCAAAGAAGACCAGTTTTACTGTGAACTGTGTTACTATAAGTGTGATTTTGAGTTCATAAAAATTATTAATGTCCAACATGCGTCAGGTCTGTGTGTAACAGAGAGATTATGATTTGTTGTCTCTGTCAGGAAGAATGAGAACAGCTCAGATGCCAGGTATGCGCATTAATTTTAAAGGCAGCATACAACTTCAAGGGTGAACCACTTATAAACTAAATTGCATTTATGTCTATTTCTGTAGAATCCAGGCAATAAAAAAAGGAAAAAAATGTTTTCTTTTCATTGCAGTTAACTACACTGATTTAGTATGTACGGAAGCCGAGAGCGGGCGTATCCGTTAATAATATTTTTATCTCGTTATCACGAGAAAACGGTTTTGTTTTCTCGTGATAATGAGTTATTTATCTCGTTATCACGACAAAACGGTGGTGCGGTTTTCTCGTGAAAGCGCACCACCTTTTCACGAGAAAAGGTGGTGCGCTTTTCACGAGCGCACCACCGGTGCGGACCAAACCGCTTTTCACCGAGATAACGAGAGAAAAATATTATTAACGGATACGCCCGCTCTCGGCTTCCGTAAGTATGTCCTGTGCATCTGTATCATTGAGTTCAGGGTTAATTTATTAAAACTGAAAAAGATCTACAGTTGCAATCTGGGTGATGGAAGTATGATTTGACGATGGAAAACTGGGGCAGAATCCTGTATGTCAGTGGCAGGCTCTGAGGGTAAGAGGAATATTTTGAGGATGTAGCTATTTGTGTAAAAAAAAAAAAAAAACTGAGGATAAGACCACCCACAGAGCATGAGAAAATATTTCCCTCCCTTTTGCTTTTAAAAGCAAAAATAACCTAAAACATTTATTATTTTAAGTCAATATTCTTACTAAAGTGTTTTTGGCATTGTTCTCTTAGTAGGTAAAGGTAAAAATCATTGACTTTTTTGGACTGTATTTTTGGATTTATTGTGATAATAGAAAAACATCAAACACAAACATGTAATTCTGTAAACATATTAAAAAAAAACCTCAACACAGTATAGTAAAGTATAGTATTTGTAGTAGTTCAGGGAGGTTAATGTACAACATAGACTTTTTACACAGCTCTCCTCAAAAACTGTGGCCTTTTAAGTTCCCCCTATGTTAAGAATTAGCATAAAGCTTTAATGAGATTTGCATGCTGCAGCAACACTAGAAAGAGTGTAAGCACTACTAGATTGCAATAATTAACGTTATGTACAACATCAAGCATTTCGAAGATCTTTCTATAGGTTTTACTGTATGTGCAGTTGTGTATTTGAAGAAAAAGAGTAACAACAAGGAGGTATTTCATAACTTAAAGTGAACATTATTTGTATTTTATTCAACCAGTCAGCCTAGTAATCTCTCTAGTGTGTTCTGGAGAGATTAGATCTCCATTACATGACTGAAGCACTTCACCTAGAAGGTGCCTAGGAGGCATCCTGGTCCGATGCTCAATCCACCGTAAATGGCTCCTTTTGATGTGGAGGAGTAGCAGCATCTACCAAACTCTCCACCCTCGGCTGTGCCTAGAAATCCTGTCCATAAATATTATGAACAGAATTGGTGATAAAGGGCAGACCAACAGCCACTGAGGACAAGATTTATTGCTGCGTGTGCAAACTAAGCTCTCACTACAGTTGTGCAGGAAGCAGAAACAATTACAAACAGCTACAGCTAAAATACACTATAGCCAATTATAACACACAATTTAGCTCATGCTATGTTCAGGATCTTTGTTGCTTTTTAACACAACATTTGTCAGTGTTTTTTTTATAATGTAAATGTGAACCTATATTTTTGTTGTGGAGATTTCTGCAGGTGTCATGTTTGCAGGTTGACCATTCATTGAGGCCAAGCAACAGTCCTAAATTTTCTAAATTTGTAGACGGCATGCAGCTATTACCATTTCATTATTTTGCTAAAGGTCGCTTTCTTAAGTTTGTTGTACAATAACACATCGCAAGTATTTAACACACACACATATATGCATGATTAATTGTGCAGTAATATTTCTGTCTCTATGTGAAGGTTTATAAGGTGACAGATTTCATTAATTGCCATGTTGACACCCATTTTGACATGTATATTATTTGTAGTGGCTCTTTGACAGATCTCTTTACTGTTCAGCTTGTTTTTTTCTTGGCTCACTTCATTTTACTGACTCTCAACACTTTTGCTGGCTGCCACTTTCAGCCATTATGCAGATTTCCTGTCACGCCAAGATTTAGGAGTGACCCATCACTCGCCAGCACCCTCACTCACAAATGCACAGCTAGATGCCTTTGTTTATTTTTGCCTCATTAGCTAATTAGTCATTCACTCAGTTATTGTCGGTGCACTCACGTCTTGGCTGTCACTTGGTAATTGCTGGAATATGTTAAGACAACATCTAATTTGGACATGGATCACTGGGGAGATGCAGACGGAGACCTTTTCAGCTGTGACTGAAAATGACACTGAAGTAGAGAAGTTTAGAAAATGATCTAATGTCATCCTTTAATGAGAGAAGCTGCTGCTCTAAGCTTTTAGGGAACTCAAAGCAGAGAGACTGTGAGAGATATGCAACCCAGGAATCCTAAAATAAAATATATTAAGTGCATATATTCTTCCACTAATAACTCAAAAGAGCCAATACAACAGCTGAAATGGAAAACATAAGCCAATGTTGTTGTTCTAGAGAAGAAAGTATACACTTGATGTTCACATCTGTGTTGTGCACACATTGTTACATGTTACATAGTCAGGATTTTCATTGGATGCTGTATCCATAATGTGTACTTGCAAGGCATTTATTCAAATGTTGTGGTAGGAGCCCAAAACAGTAAGCATGTTGGTACTATGGATTATGTCACAATGACATATAGTTTGTAAAAAAAAATTGTTACGTTTTTTTATCAGATTTTTATGTCTTGGTGTTCAGTGAACCTAACGTTATGGCTCTCTTCCCATTCGTTTTACCAGAGCTTTGATTGTGTAAATTCCCCTTGTTCTATATTTGTATCAGTTGCTGTCTTTTTCAAAAGTAACACTGCAAGGAATTATAGCATAAAACATTCAGATATTCTAGACCAGGGGTCGGGAACCTTTTTGGCTGGGAGCGCCATCAAGGCCACATATGTTAAAATGTAATTCTGTGAGAGCCATACAATATGTTTAAAACTAAATACAAGTAAATGTGTGCATTTTATGTAAGACCAACACTTTTAAAGCACAATATGTCTCTGAATTCTTTTTAACAATGTTGTTATGTTGTTGCTAACCAATGATGAATAAAGTACTTCTCACCATTAATGCGACTTCTGGTGCTGCATGGTTTTGATGATGGCTTTGTAATCTGGACATGCTTTTTTCCTGCTGTCCCCCGCAGAATATTTTGATGCAAATGTAGCATGACGTGTGTCAAAGTGCCGTTTTATATTTGACCGTTTCATCGATGCAATTTTATCATTGCATATTAGACACGCTGCAAAACCTGCTCTCTCCACAAAGGCGAATTTCTCTGTCCATTCCTGCTGAAAAGTACGATACTCATCTTTTTTTTCCTTTTAGCCATCTTCTTCGATAAAAGGGTTTCTGCAGTTAGCTAGCTGACTACTTGATTAAAAGGAGGGAAGTTTACTTCCTGACCTCACAACGACCTGTGTACGTCACGCATTATCCAATAAAAATTTGGTGTTGTACCAAAGGACAGCTGTGATTGGCTCCAGCCACCCGCAAACATGAACATGAGCGGTAGGAAATGAATGGATTGAAATACATGACATTATTTTTATTTTTTTTTATTAAACATTTGTCTGTGAGCCAGATGCAGCCATTAAAAGAACCACATCTGGCTCACAAGCCATAGGTTTCCAACCCCTATGCTATAGCCTCATGACTGCCTGGGCTTGCTTTTGCTTGAGGGATTGTGCTGTAATACTTGTAATTGTTCAGTGTAAACCTCTTGATGAGGCATAATGAACACAGGAGAGAAAAAAGGGACACGCGGTCAACACAATTAAAGTTCAATGATTTAATGTGCTCATCACATTCACCATAGTGCGACTTAATCAGTATTTATTGCAGGATTTGACACTGCATGAACAATGTTGGTTATAACTGCAATAACAGTGCTGATTAGATTTAATATGGGTGGAGTAACTGTTTGATTACTTTACAAAGCTACTGAATTGAGTGGGTCTTTGTAAAAGAAAAAAAAGAAAAAGGATGTGCACAGCAGAATTTAAATTGATCACTTCCTCCCACCATTGTTCCTATGGTTTCCTCTGTTAGTTGGTTTTTCTCTCTCACCAAAAGGCAAATGAATACAGGTTAAAAAGTGAGTGACTACCTTAGTTTTTTGTTATAATTCTCAATTTATTCCCTGCAGTTTGTCATGGCGGAGTGTACCAGAGAAAGCTGTATCGCGATCTGATGGTAAACTACAATCGACTAGAGAGACCAGTCCAAAACGACTCTGCACCCATTGTGGTCGAACTCGGCCTCACTTTGCTACAGATTATTGATGTGGTGAGTCTTGTGGTGTGTTTTGTGAAGTGCAGAGAATGTCTGAAGACGGTTGAAAGATGTGTCTGGAATTACTTTTGGAGATCAACACAGGGGATGAGTTGTGTTTTTTTTTTTAAAGACAAGTTGTACAGCAGCACACTGCCTGCAACACAAACACTCATCTCACAGCCAGTTGTACATAGAAGCCACTGCTGTTAGTCCAGTTTGAGAGGATGATTTCTTTTACGGAAAACAAGATTAAGGGTTATTGTCTACCTTAATAACAGGATTACAGGTGTTGGTCTTCTAATAATGGTTCTTATCTGTTATTAGAATCAGAATACGTCATTAATCCCAATCAAAATAATGAAAAATAAAAGAATGGGGAAAAAAAGCAGGGTTGACAGCAACAGGCTGCATGCAGGTTGGTGCACATGCGCTAAATATTCATCCCAAGAAATTGATTATGTGAACTTTTTTGCAACCTAAACTTGAAAAATGAAGCAATAGCACTCACTGATTAGATAAAAATCACAATTTTTCCAGGTTTTCTCATTTATCTGTCACTTTCTTTCCATACCTCCCTTGCCCAGCATCATATGTTTTTTTGGCTTATTACACTGTCTTATTTTGTGAAACTCAATGCATGTTTTTTAGGCTTATTTCTTTTGTATTGAAGGTATTGTATCTTTCTTTATGCATCTTTTATACTTTGTTAAAACTCTGAACTTGAACTTAAAACTATTATTCCACCACTGTCAAACCTAATCAAGGGGGGAAAATGAAAGATTGACATGGTGAACATGTTAACCATATCCTAACCAAAGGCATACAGGTATTCCTGTAGAAGGAAGTTATCGACAGTGTCAAACGCTGATTCCTGCCAGTTTTCACTTTGTTATTTTTGAATGCATGTGACTCGGTGATTCAGCCTAAGACTATATTATTACTTGACATTTTGTTAAATTGTTTTGTTACCTCAAACACTCCTATAACCCCAAAGCATTATTATATTTAATTACAGATTAATAACAGTGTCACCCTGTCTTCCTAACTAGTCAACGAGCTCAACAGTGCTCAACAGACAGATATAGTTATTTTTGACTGTATATTTTGATCCCAGATAACAACATTTCCCAGCCTGAATACTGAATTAACCACCTAACATTAGCTGGTAGACAATTGTAGTAGAATACAATAAAACACTCCTTTAAACACTTTCTGAACAATACAATACCTGTGCTTGTCTTCTTCATTTTATGGAAACCATTTGAAGTGGTATCTTGAGAGAAAAGTTTGACTTTAAGCATCCGTTCTTATCTTTGTGTCCTACATTTCACACCCACAAACACACACACATACACACCCATACACACACCATTTAGCTCAATAAGGGTGCAATCCTCCCTTTCTCTGACATTCTTCACTCTTTTTCATGTTAAATCCACAACTCTTAAATTGACACTTGTGTGGTTTGAGTAGATTTTCTGTCACTTCTCATATTTTGCTCCTTCAGTGTTTGCTCTGCGCTCAATCAAGTGTTTCCTCCCGTTCCCCCATCTCATACACCTACTCCCGCACAAAACCACACAAACCTCCTGCCTGCTGGCCCCACCACACAGCCAGGGCACTCAACCAAAAAAGCCAAACCGACACCCTGTCACATCCCCGAGTCAGCCCTGTGACAAGACGTGAAGATTTCCTCATGATAACTACATGGTGGTACAGTAAGAGTCATACACTGGACTCCTATTCTAATTCTACTGTTAATATGAAATCTCCAACAGCACACACTAAAAACATTTTAATGCATTTTAGGTCTTGTGCTTACATATGGAGCATCAGAGTCAAGCGGCTTCCACGTGGAGCTTTTGAAGAAGCCGTTACATAGTTACATGACTACAAATTTATTTTCTTCAGTGAAAGAATGTCATTATTTTATAGTTATTGTAGTTTATGTTAATGTGTATCTGTGTGTTGGTTGTTCACGTATTGTTGTGCTGTTAGATGACTTGATAAATAATGGATAAGCTGGCAAAACCAGATGAATTAATGCTTACTGGGCATCTGTAAATAATGTAAACCTTGCTGTGTCTGTGTATATGTCTGTGTGTATAATTGCATTGTGTGTGTAATATGGCCTTTGATTCCTCCATCTGCTCCTGGGTAACTCTCTAACCATGGAAATAGGGCAGGTTGATGCCCACTGGGTCCACTGGCATACACAGACAGATTGATGGACTACTAGTAACGATACAGTATGAAGTGCCTCCGTGTGTCTCATGCACCGTATCAGGAAACCAGTAAGATTCATTGCAGATATGTAACAAAGTATATTTAATTGAGGACAACACATATATACCCTTTTGATTCTTTTGAATCTCTCTTTTACCTCAGAGTGAACAACTACAAAAGAGAAATAAATATTGCAATTTTACTTCCACACGTTTACTTGAATACTGTAGGTGTGGGTTCTTAACTGATTAGGGTTTTACATTAAAAAAAATAAAAATAAAAAAACATGTCCTATAGCATTCTTATAAATATAATAGATTAAATTCAACGAATAATGAGCTGTAACCTGGCTATCAACATTAAAATTGCACAATCATAATATCGCTTCAATGAAGATGATTCAGTGATAAAATATAACAGTCACAATTTTGATGTACAATGGCCAATTCCACTGTTTAAAGATTTTCGCCAAAAACGTGCCAAGTATGCTCGTACTACATTAAAAGTAAGATGGAAGTCTATTTGCACTGGGATAATAGTATTACTTAACAACTCTGGAGGACGATTCCTGACTCTTGAGGAACATTAAAATAGTCAGAAAAAATGCTTGCAACAGATGTTTCTTTGCACAAGAGCAGGCACTTCTTCGCTTCTGTTCATGTTTGATTCAATCAACCCTGAGATATAAAGTATCTGCAGAGAGATGCTCCTCTTTCAGATAAACTGATGCATTGCAGCAGAAGCATGATCATATCCTTTGACCTGTTCATACAAGAAAGAATTTCACCAGCCTTTGTCCTGATGAAGCTGTATTATTGAAAGAAACTGATGGGAAATATAATGTGAATGCAAGTACATGAAGCACAATAGAGGTTTCTAAGAAGATATTATTTAGTTCAGATTTCAGAATTTGTTCTTTATCTTTGAAATACTGATCCTTTTTGTTTGGATTGGAAGAAAACGAGGTAGGAAGTGATCCTATTGTTCCAAGCTTGGGATATAACTGAATGAATTCCACAGATGAAATCCTGTTTCTGGGGAAAAATGCACATGGAGATTTCAAATAAAGCACTATTTCTTATGTGTATTAGATTTTTCAGCCTTGAATGCTGCATCGCTTGCAGTGAAATACAGATAAAGAGCTGTTATTAAATACGAGTGTCCATCATGCATGGCCTATCTTTAAACCAATCATAGCAGATTTATGAAAAGATTAGAGTGTTTATAGTGGGTGTCACAGGGCTGATACTGTCCATTGCAGCTGAATGAAATCCCACAAAACACCAAAAAAGAGAGGTCAGGCACAAAATAGAACAAAAACACAGCAACCTTAAAGTAAAGCCAGGTCTCCAAAACTGTACATTAGGTTGGACACGAGAGGGACATAAAATGTTTCTTTGTAATGTATACAATCGAAGGCTGTTCAATTTCAACTGTGGAGAAGGGAGCCTGTTTAAACGAAGCAGAGATTAGAAAGGACAGGTGGAGATAAGATTGTAGTTTGGGGGGAGTTAGGGAGGAATTGAGGAGGCGGACGGATAGGGGGGCGATGGGGTGTAAACTGTGAGAATCGATTTTCACTACAAAGAGAAGAAAAAGCAGTTCTTTGCTTGGCTTGGCTTGTCGCTGATGACACAAACCTTTGGAAAACTGCGGTAGTTGATTACACATCCTGATAATCATGACTGACAATGTTAATGCAATTCTATGTTGTGTGGTGTGCACTGCTACATTTGAAATTTAGAATAAGAAAAAGAGGTAACTGATTAAAAAAAATCTAATTTACTTATGTTAGTTTTTTTTAATTGTGGTAACCACAATCCTCAGTGTATTATTTACCTATGTAAAAAAAAAAACAACCTCTTTTTAGTGAAAGACTGAAAAAAAGCATGTAGAGGCAGGAAGGCATAGTCTACAGGATTGTATGTTGTCAAGACGAATATCCTACACACTATAACTTGGGCCATTACTTTTACTATAACGAAACAGAGACACCTCTTTCTATAAACCTCAAACACGACGTACCTTTTCTTTTGCAGATAACTCAGGTTTAGTTATATTGAAAATGTCTTCTCATGAATTCCTATGTAAGTGCATTTTCACGAATGCACTGCTGCCCTGAGCTTTTTTAGATATTACGGGGTGTAGCTGCGAAAAAGCAAGTGTCCAAATTCATCAGATCAGATATCAGTCAGCTTTGCCATTATCTCCTTAGTAGAAAGTCTGCGTGATATTTGATTGTACTTTTTGAGAATATGTGAATCTGGTGAATTCACAGCAAGCATTTGCTTGCTCCTGCAGGCTCTACACAGGTCTAAATCAATTCGAGTATTTCCAGTAATGGGCAGCATCTGAAGCAGACGAACTCCTGTGATGCACCGCATGTAAGAAGGTGCAACGTCCTGACCTAATTCTCTTGACACTGTCTAGAGTTCATGTGTCCATATGGAAATAGATTTACATCACTACATCATTACCATGTTCATTCAGAAAGCACTAGGATTCAATATTGTGTATGGTGTCATAGCAGTTTCCCAGGTGGAAAACTCAAAGAGTCAAAATTGATTGATTAGCAATCAGAACCTCACACTAGATAGATAAAAGGGCCATGGGTCATTACAGTTGTTTTAGAGCGTTTCCCCCCCTGGCTAGCCTTGGTTTCCTGCGATGTCGATGAGAAATTCTGGCTTAACCCGGATCAGAGATAGTGTGCTGAGGCAGCACAAATGTGTTTATTATTCTTTATATGCAAAATATGTTTTATTGATTTATATGGGTAGACATATAGAAATTATTCTGCTCTTTGTTAGTTGCCTATTTTACATGGCAGATTCATTTTAATTTACTATAGTGCTAATGTAAATGGGCATCTGTTGAGCATTTGAGCAATGAGCATTTGTTAATGCATTTATTGTACCTTTATCTTGAAAATGGAAATTCATGGTTGCCAATATTAAGTGCAGTGGCAGTAACATTTAAATTTTGATTTAGATTTTGGAGAGCCAAGCGACAGGTATAATGTTCAACACGTCCTGGGTTTGCCCTGGGGTCTCTTCCTGTTAGGATATGCTTGAAACACTTCACCTAGTAGGTGCCCAGTAGGCATCCTAGTCAGATCCCTGAACCACTTTAGCTGGATCCTTTGGATGCTGAGAAGTAGCTACTCTACTATGACCCCTTTCTGGCTGAGCTCCTCAACCAATCTCATAGGCTGAGCCCAGAGGAAAAACTCATGGCCATAGGTGAGAGTAGGAACATAGATTGCCTGGTAAGCTGACAGCTTTCCTTTCACGCTCAAGTCACTCTTCACAACAAACAGACCTGTACAGCAGCCACATCAGTGCTGACACTACAACAATCAGTCTGTCAGTCTCTCACTCCACTCTCTGCTTGGGGTAACAACTCATCCTTCTAGGTGCATTACCCTTTTCTGGCTGAGAACTATAGCCTCAGACTTGTTTTTGTTATATTTTAATCCTGCAGAGAGTAGATCCCGAGGCCACTAAACCAGAAACCCTGCTCTACTTGCCTGCAACTAGAAATTTTGTACAAAAACATTATAAATAGGATCAGTTTTACATAAATAACGGACTTAACATACCCTCAAACATTCTCCAAAATTATTGTGAAGAATACGTCAACACCCCTCTAAAACAATTTAACAGAAACCAAATATTTATTATGAAAGTACTATTTACTGCTTGACTACTGTTTTTAGATCACTTGCCTAATAGTATAATGTTCAGCAGAGGGGATATATGTGAAAGTCATTCATCTCTAGTGCTGTATATCTGCTAGTAGTGGCCTGTCTCTTATTGACGCCCGTTTCTAATAAACGCCAGGTTTGAAAACATGCCACGACAAATAGACGCCGGTCTCCTATAGTAGCCGGTCTCCTATAGTAGCCGGTCTCCTATAAGCGCCGGTCTCCTATAAGCGCCGGTCTGCAGTAAGCGCTGATCTCCACCGCCTTTTCCGTACGCTACTACTCTTTTCGTACCATCTGGGCTACCGCCCTCCTGCAGTAAATCATACGGCAAATACCTTTTGGTGTCAAAAATGCTTTGTCATCGGATGCTATCGAAGAAGGAAGAAAGTCAAAACGTCCATTCTGTCTGAGAAGGGAATAAGAGCTGGTCTCCAACAACCGCCAGTCCCTTTTAAACGCCGGGCCGTCCGAATAATGTTTTGAGTAAACGCCGGGGCTACTATTGGAAGATATACGGTATTATAAATCTATTTAGAAGTGGACTATAGAATCAAGAAGGTTTCTGAGATACAGTATACATGCTACGGAAGGTTTTTCTTAACATCTCAATGAAAATCAAGAATCATGCAAGCAAATGTTTCAGTGTACATGTGGTCTCCCAGCTAATGTCTTAAAAACATTTGAAGATGACATCTAACCATACTCCACCACTTGGATTGTTTCACAGATTAAGAAATCCTGAACATCCAGAGAGAGAGAAAAAAACAAGAACAGTATGAAACAGTCTGATAAGACAGAAAACTGTTCTGAAGCTTAGTAAATTGATTTCATGATTTTATCTCAGGAACTTTAAAGGAAAAGTTTTGAAAGGGTTGAAATAGCTGTATTATTCCAGCTTCAGTCATGGGTAGAAGATAATATGATAACGTGTCACTTCAATGAGTCCATGAATGAAAAAAAAAAAAATAAATAAATAAATAAAGGGACTATTCAATGAAGAAACACAGTATGCGATCATCCAGTTACCCACTAGCAGTATGCAAGTGTTTCAGATGCAAGGCCGTGATAAAACATGAACCCAGTGTATCAGTGCATAACACAAGGAGCATAAAGTGGTGCTGTCATGTAGGATTTCACAAGACAGACTCTATTTTTCCCCCTGCATTGTTCCTGTCTCTTTATCTACTTCTTAAAGCATCAGATCACTTTTCTCTGAACATTTATTGCTCTCACTCTCATCTCACTACTTCAAGAATCATAAAAGAATCAACAGCCATCCTCTTCCCCACTGCAAAAACTCAAAATCTTACCAAGTATATTTGTCTTATTTCCAGGCAAAATAATCTCATTAAACTTAAAATAAGACACAATCAGCTAAAGAGTAACATCTCAGTGAGATATAGAAACTTGTTTTTAGACAGTGAATCTTGAAACTAGAGAATTTTCACTTGTTAAAATAAGTTATTTAAGCAAAAATATCTTGTTCCACTGGCAGATTTAAAACAAGTGAAAATTCTCTAGTTTCAAGATTCACTGTCTAAAAACAAGTTCCTATATCTCACTGAGATGTTACTCTTTAGCTGATTGTGTCTTATTTTAAGTTTAATGAGATTATTTTGCCTGGAAATAAGACAAATATACTTGGTAAGATTTTGAGTTTTTGCAGTGCCGTTTTTCTGCATCTGAACATTTGACCATGAGTTGGTCTTTAGGAGCCTCTGTGTATTTATACTTCCCCAATATGGATAGAAAAAGTTTCATGCTCATCCCTTTCTTGAAAAGCCTCATCCATTCTGTGTACTCACCATGTCTATTGCCAGTGGAAATTGTTGCTTGTCCCTGTTTCTTTAATATGTTTGCTTCTTTTTAAAAATGTTGATATATATTACTTATTTTACATGGCATTGGAAGAACCGTGGAAATACAAGAATGCTGAGAGAGTGCGTCATTGTCATTCAGTTAGTCGGCAGCTCAGACTCATTTGAGATGCTGTTTGACTCCATTGCCGATCTGTCTCATTATTGTGCCTTATGTTTACCAGAAGCAAATACTTTCTTTATTTTTTATTTATTACTCTTGCCCTGTAGAATATTGTCACTTACTATCTGCCTGCACCCATGTCAGCTCACTGCTGATTATTCTCTCCGTATTCTTTTGTTCCCCTCCAGGATGAAAAGAACCAAGTGTTGATCACAAATGCCTGGCTGCAGCTGGTATGTCTCATTTTCAAGTCCTTTTTTGTGTGATCACTGCATAATAATTGTCGTTTAGTATATTTTTGGAAGCCACATGTGGGCTGTGTCATTCGTATTTTCAATAAGTGTACACATCTGACTGCTCTTGAAGGCATAGCAGAAGCTACAACCAATAACCTTTTGTTTTTAACAAAAAAATGTTCTGGGAGCAAACAAGAAACGGCATGATGCAGTTTTATGTCAGACATCTTTAACTGCCAAGAATAAAAGAAAAATAATGTTAGGATGGCTCTAAAAGGATAATATGATATTATATAATATTTAATAATAGCATGGCATAATAAGCCTATTTATTGTCAGCGTTATAGCAGGGGCTGGTGATAGAAATATATTTTTAAACATATTCTTTCAGGACTTAAAACACTGAGTTACTTTCTTTTGCTGTTTAAGCTTTCCTATTTTGCATTTGTTTTGCTCTAAAACTATGTCTTTTTGTTGCTACACATCAGGCCTTTGACATTCTCAACTTTTAAAATACATAGATTTTTTTAAATCATGGTTCCTCTCGCTTGTTTTTTCAATTTCAGAAGCAAACAAGAACAAACATATGCTTTCAGGCAACTCAACATATTAAAACAACACTTATATTCCTTATTGTCATGGCTTGGATACATCCAGGTCATCGTGCCATGAAAGTGAGGCTAAAGCCACAGAAAAATCAACATTCTCCTCAACTGAACAGTCACACACTGGGATACAAAAATAGTGCTGTTCCTATAGACCGGTGACAAAGAAAGACTTTTTAAGTTTTTAGGTCGCTACATGCCAGTCTCTGGGATTATCCTGGACTCGTCAGCATTCCCATATTCCCAAAGATATGATCTTACTTTATATTTTGATAATGGTGGTGGGGGCATCTGTCTAACACATCAATCCAAAATCTCCCATAGGTGTTCAGCTGGGTTGAGTTCTAGTGACTGTCAAGTGACTCACATCCACTTCATACACATCAAACCACTGAACTGTAAACCCCTAGTGTCCTGTGGATAAGTTCATTGTCAACTTGTCGAGGATCACTGCCATCAGCACAGAAATATGTCATCATAAATCTGACCACTCAGAACAACTTTGTATTGCTCTGTAGTTACCATGTTCCTTAAGGAGGTAAGTGGACCAAGCCATGCTAACTAAATACTGCCCAAAGCACAACTGCTACACAATATCTTCATTGTAACGAGCCAAAGGTTCAGATTTTTACTTTGTTGTGGTGTAAAAGTATTTAATACTAAAGATGTACATTCCTGTGAAAAGTCAATCCGTGACTCAATAGCTTGTAGACTCACCTTTACTGGCAATAAGTGATGCGTAATGAGTTCATCGGAATATGAATGTTAGACAGAAAACACGTAGATGTAGAAAAAAGTGCTTTTATGAATGTGCGTTTGAATGAAAGATGGTGTATAAAGAGCTTTGAGTGTTCAAAGAGGCTAGAAAAGTACTAAGAACATCTCTCTTCTCTCTTCTATCCTAAGCACTGTCACAGCATTTCAGGTTGCAGATTAGCTGTTGGGCAGATGGGCTCATACTTGACTCTAGAATACAGTGGAGGAGTTCATGGTGGAGTTCATGACTGCGAGTTGCCCCAAATCATTATCCCAGCACTACTGTGCTTGACAGTTGGTATGAGGTTTTTGTACCTATATGCTGTGTTTGTTTTTTGCCAAATGAGGCAGTGTACTTTATGGTCAAACATCTCTACTTTAATCTCAATTTTCCAAAAAACATTGTTACAAAAGCCATTTGGCATATTTGGTAAACCTAAGCTGTTGCTGTGTTCTTTTTAGAGAGAAGAGCTTTATCTTGGCAAACATTCCAAACAAGACATGCTTTCTTTAAGTGCTTAACGTTTAATATGTTAACTGAGGCCTGTAGCATCTGAGATGTAGCTCTTAGGATTTTTGCAATCTCTCTGAGCTTTTCTTGGTCTGACCTTCCAGTAAATTTACAGGCACATCTATTCCTTGGGAGGCATATGCCTGAGTGCTCTGAGCCAGCAAACTGCTAAAAAATCAAATCTATTTGATAAGCAACACCCGTCTTTTAATTCCTATGTAGGCAGTAAGGGTGTACCTGTACTTTGTTTTCACAGGACTGTATACAGTCCATTCAAAACAGTTGTTTACATGACTGTATGTGTGAAGGGAAAAATAGATTAGACTGTTGACTTAGGTAACAAGTTGCAGCAAATGTCACACTATCTGTGGTAATTTCAACTGGTAATTGTGTTTCTATACACTTCCAAACACAACCTTCACAAACCTGTGTCCACCAAAACCTGTGTGTGGTTGCCATGCTGTTGTTAGACAAATTCTTATCTGATATCCTCTTAACTTAAGTAGAATTTCATCAGAATAGAAACTGGCAAAGAAGTAAATGGCATAAGAAACATGCTTTGCAGTGTTCAGTAGCTCTAGGAAAAATGTTTCATCAAATCAGCCAGGTAGGTACAACAGTCTCATTGTAACAACAGGCACACTCAGAAGACCCCATTTAAGTATGTCACGGCCGTCAGGTTGAGTTGGCTAGTGACTAGCTTACAAGTCGAATAAATCAATTATTCAGGAAGCCTCCTCTTTAATACCGGCATCTACTATGGTTCAATGGCTTAAGGGTGCTTTGCAGACACTGCAATTTTTGAGAGAGGCCCAAGATGTACATTAACCAACTCATACAAAGTCAGCCAGACAGTCAAAGAAAGGACAAGTTTGGGATTACAGGTTTATCAGTCAATGTGCTATGTGTTTTTTTTTTTGTGTTTTTTTTAATTGGGATTTAACATAAGTTTAGGTTTTTAACAACTCCTGTCAATTGAGCATTCCCCTCTATAGCCAGATCTAATAGTTGATGGAAAATGAGAGTATACGGTATAGATCAACCAATCTGTGACTGAAATACTCAGCAATGAAAATAAAAATAGGGTATCTAAAATGGTGTTAATGTTCCTAATCCATCGATTATGAAATCAACATTTTATACAATATAGTAATATGGACATTGCACTACAAATAAAAACAATTTACCCTTGCAAATAACAAATACCAGATTAGTGCTACATTTTCAATTACCCAGATAATTTTAGCTGTTACCACTTTGGATTTGCAGTTGACTCACATGTGTCATATATGAATTCTTAAAATAAATAAAAATCAGCCTTTCACTCTCTCAAGAACCGAGTCGTCTCAAATTAGTGATGCTTAAATTTATGTTATGCAACTCCATACCTATTCTTAGACAGCTGTTACCTTACGTAGCCTTCAGTCCTTCTCATCTGTTCCTGACAGACTACAAAGTTAGTGAGCTGTGATTAGTTATGTTGGCTGTTAGTTGTGTGTTTCCAGCCAATGAACATGAAAAGAAGCACCAAACCGCCAAGGCCCACAGATGACAAGTGTAGTGATTAAGTCATTAGCTGCGTGAGTGCAGACATATGCAGCCGGCCCATTTGAGATGGACGGAATATCTTTGAAATCATTTTGTATTGTACAGTGTATTGAACTGATAGATGGTGTGGAAATGTGTTGACAGTCACAAGGACTAAACCTTCGAAATGGAAGAAAAAAAAAACACTATAAAGATACATTGTATATACATGCATGCACAAATACATACAAACAAACAGATGAGCCCAAATATACTGTGGCTACTTTTAGCTTTGGGAATTTGTGTTGGTCCATAGGGAATTTGCCCTGTGGTTTCATCATCTGAATGCCTCCACCACATATTTATATATACACACTATATAGCTCTCATACAGCAAACACACATCCAACTCATTGGAGCATGAAAAACTATGTCTTGTAGTGGCTGTCACTCGGCTGTTAGCAGCAGATTACTTGAATGTATCGATGGACAGGGTGTGACCCACTCATCTTTAAATTTTACTGAGTCTGAAGACACTTGGTTAAGCCATTCCTAAGCTGTTTTTGTAATATGGCAAAGCACTTTATCCTGTAGCCACCTTTGCTGTGAGTAAATGTGCTTGTCATGTAATGTTTAGGTCCATGGTCTGTCCACATGAATACCCTGACACCTAGGTTTCCAAAAAATGAATTGTATTGTAATTACATACTCAATATTGTGGTTAATCTTGCACATAGATTTAGAAAAAAAGCATACTAACATACTCTTTGATGCCAAGAGGAATGCCAGTATTTATACCACTGTGGATCACATATTATCATTTTGTGCATTATAAGTAATGAAAAAATAAGCACAGAAACAACACATAGCACACTCACTCTTTGTGTTTTAAACCCTTTGATGCTTGGTTCAGTTAGCTGAATATTGGCCTAGGCTCAAATGGGACTGCACATGGTCAGTGCCAACAACTGCTGGCCTGGCCATGTTTCTGTGCCAAGCTTCATTATCAGAGTTAGAGAAAGTGTAAGAGCCAACAGCTGTATTAGCCTGTGTGAAAAGGAAATACTTGACTTCTAATGGGTTGAAGCTGTCCTCTCGTTAAGGACTTGAAAAGCTTCTTATCCCTATCATTTGACAAAGAAAACAATCCATAGTAAACATTATGAATATTATATTCACATTGTTTTGAGTACATCCTCATCCTCTAGGATCTGCTATAGAAAATCTACCTACAATAAGTATCCTTGGTCAGTCACAAAACCTTTCAGATCAGTTGAACTGAGGATTCAGATACCATGTGAAATTTCTTTCTGCTGCAGATTCTGATTCTTTTGGTAATTCAAAGGTAAAGGAATAACGTGCATGGATATAGTTTCAGTAAAACTTTTATGAAATACCAGTGATGCAACTGTACCACGAATATATAGGGTGGAAAAAGCTTTTTAAATATTCTTCACATGACATTTGTGTTGACCCTCCACTTTTCCATTGCCTTATATATATATATTTTTATTTGACACCTTGTTTCAGCATTGGACAGATATTTACCTCTCATGGAACCCAGAGAGCTATCCTGGGGTTCAGAATCTCCGTTTCCCTTCAAATCTAGTGTGGGTCCCAGATATTCTTCTCTACAACAGGTATGTTACATTCTCATCTTTTTGAGTTGGTCTCATGAGGCTAGTCATTAATTGGCTTCCTGTATCTTTTGTTCTTTTATTTTACTGGTTAGAACCATGCTTGTTTAACAGATCCAACTATAAGTTAATATATAGATCTTCTAATACCATTAGAAGAATATGCCTTGCTCAATGAAATATAGTCAATCTTCTTTACTTTAATTTTAAGTTACAGTGATTAAAAGGTGTTTTTTTCAATAACATGTCAAAAAACAAATAAAGCAAAGAAATACTGTAGAAGAAATTCTTACTTCTACAATTAGTGAAGTTTACCACAATTTTAATTACTATTTTATCAGTAAAATTATATAAAATCATCATCTAATCAACATATGCCATTTTTAATTAACCACCACTTGTATCATTAGTTCACTTTTCTTGGGTTCCCACAAAGTCTAAAGTCTAAGCCTCATGATCATAGCATCTAATTGTAGATGTTTAAAGGAAATTATCTTAACACTTATATAGGTGTGAGTAATTAAAAACAAACAACAACAAAAAACAACCCAAAACCATTTTGACTTTTGACAATTTCAAATTGAATACAATTTGAGATGTACTTTTTCATTACCAGTCAAGGCTAAAACACACACTTTTGAAATGCCAGTTTGTATGACCAGAATTGTTATGACCATATTTTCTTAGTCCATTTTTGGTAATGAGCAATTTATTTGACCATTTTAAGATACTTATTCACGAGATTCCCCCTCTAGTCTACGTCTCTGTGTACTTCCTGTTTTACTTTGATAGTCTCCATCAGTGTACATCATGTTGTGTTTGTTCTTCCCCTGTCACGTTATTATTATCCGTGTCAGCTGTGCTTCCCATGTGCTCCCGCATCCCTCGTTATCTTTCTGTGTATTTATGTCAGCGTCTCCCTCAGTTCCGTGTTGCGTCCTCCCTCTTGGCTGTGTTTCCTTGTGTGCCTTCCTGTGTGATTAGTTTAGCATTTTCCCAGTTTAGTTTTGTACAGTTTTGCCTTTTTTCCCAGCAATAAAGCTGCTTTTTTGAGTTCACATCCCGCTCTCGTGAGTTTTGCATTCACCTGCCTGCACACAGCCGTTTCATGACACTCGCTGCTAAATTTACCCATTATGTAATTTGAAGTCCATGGGCATGACAACTTACAGTTTTTGGTATTTCACCATTTTGTATTTAAAATACCTCCCATGGTAAAGTGTAGTGAATCAGAATGGGTATTTAATACGGTGTACTGACTTTAAGCGAAGGATAAGGACAGGCAGCCAACATTACAAAATCTTCACTTTGCTGTTAATGACATCATACTTCCCACTAGATTAATCAACACTGTTTCCTCTACTCGATTTTTACCATTTAATTTTTCATTAGATTTCATGATGGATTTTTGTTTTTACATTTCCTCTTTCTATTCTTCTTCTATGTAGAAAAAAATGCTTTCTTTTGTGAATGGACAGAAACACTACATTGCCAGGTCTCTGTGTAACCAAAAACACAGCAGAATGAAATATTCTATAGCTATTTCTACTCCCTCTTTAGGGAATAAACCATAACTCCTCTTAGGCTTTTTATCTGTTTCCAGTTACAGCATAGGACTGACTACTGAAAACACTGTGCCAAGTGGGTGAAATTCCCAATGCCTTGGATGAACTAATAATGCTTCAAGCTTCAGAAGAATAGAGAGAATTGAATCTATATTCTGTTGAAGTACAACCTTTATTTATTTGCAGAGTTCTTCTCTTCTCACAGTTACATGTTTTAGGCCCTGTCATCATGGTTGTAGAGGAGGTTCAATTCAATAATGAACCACAGGCTCTTAGAAACATCCATTTGGACAAGCTCATTTTTTCCTTTATCAAAGAATGGGGCTTTAATGGCACAAAGGGGAAATAATCTGTTTCTTGAACACTGACTCGCTGGCTTCTTTGATACAGAGGTCAGTAGAACAGAACCTCTTTTCTTTCAGTATATTTGGCTGAACATGGGGCTCCTGTGCTCATTGTCCTGCTTGGCTAGATTGAAGAAATACAAAGAGCTTGGGCTGCTTTCACAGTGTCGTCTAGATCTGGTCAGATTTAAGAACAAATTCAAGTGTCTCGCATTACTGCCAGTGAGTGATTTGATCATTTTCCAGAGTCCTTTTGCATTTTGACCTTTCCTGTGGCACCAGTGTTGTCCTCAAACATAACCTGATTTTAGACTTTTATAACATTTACCGACAGCTGCCTACACAGGAAACAAATAACACAGAAAACATTTACCCTTTTGCAAAACAGCTGTGACATAATGAAATCAACAGCAAAAGCAATACCCAGTGTGCCTCTGTGGGGTACATTAATCAGGATATTGTCTATAAGCATTTGCTGAGAAAAACAGATAAATAAAGAAATCAAAATATTCACTTCAGAGAAGAATTTGGTCATTATCTCGAAATGCTTAAAATTCCTTTGGCAATTGCAGTAGCATATTTTTGGAGTTGCAACACCATAGACAATTTTAGCAAAGTGTTTTTTTTTTTAATTCATTGTTTTCATCATAGTAAGTATTCTTTACAGTTTAAACAGCAAAATGGAAGACAGTTCTTACTTAAGGATGTCTACTTGCTAAACATTAATCAAAGAAATGTGCAAGGCAAGGCCACTTGAGGAAACGCTGAAGTGGCATTACTATAGTGTTCAAGTTTATGTGACTAAAACAGACAGCTATGTAATTGTGGATCATTATTAACATGTCAAAACAGATTATATTAAACAGGGCATCAGCGCTTTGCTTAACTCCTTGCAATCACACACTGTTTCTTGCTTACAAAGAAGTAGACTTGCAATGGGAAAAAGACAACAGGACACAAAATCGAGGTAGATTTGACTCCTAATGATTCTGTTTCAGCTTATTTAAGTTGATTAAAGTGTCTTTTATAAGAGAGAGATAGTGACAGATTTACAGCTTACCTATGACTGAGTGAGAGAGAGAATGAGCAAGAAAGAGAGATGGAAGCAAGGGCTCTGGGTGTCCACAAGGGATGATACAGAACATTAAGCAGCGTACAGTAGGGACAACTGATAATGATCAATATGCTCCTGACAGAGAACTAGATTGAAACTGAAATTCTTCATGGATTCAACATAAATCTGGAGTAAAATCATTTACACGTATATTTTTATGAATCAAGAAAGCAAGCATGAGAGGAGATTAAAATTATGAGAAGATGAAGTTTTAGTAATCCCTATTGGGAAACTAGGTCAGTGCAGTGGCAAGACTTCAGCACACGCAAATTTTTTTAAAAAATTCAAAGTGACAGGACCACCCTCATTCCACCCCCACCAACTCTCGACATTAAACCTCTATCCCCCATGGCAGAGAGATTTACCACTTCACTGCTAAGGGTTAGTAGGTAACGGGCATTGCAGGTTTTGGTTGCACAGGGAACAATCTAATGTATCTACCAACTTGTCAGATGCCAATTATTGGTATCCTTCACTCCCATAAGAATCACATCAAACGATCTTTTCAAAATGAAGATACTTTTAAGTCAGGATCTCCCCACTTTGTGTCACAAATGTTTACCGTCTTTACTCCTATGCCCTTAAACGCAACATGAACGCCATGGGTATCAGGACTGTTGAGGCAACTGACAATAAGCTACAAGGCTTATGCCTACAAGTTACAAGCCTTTTGTCAAAAAATAAATTCTTATTTTGTGACAGACAATGTGGTGATGATAACAGTGTAGAGAGCAGTCCTTCCCAAGTGGTGGCCTCTAATGCAAGTACGCATTTCTAGTAGATTTTGTTCTACTATTTAGTGTTTCTGGATTGTGGATGTTTAGAAATCCTATAAGTTCTTACAAGTCTTTAGCCATGGTTGACACTTCACCTGACCTTCATTCTTTTGTCTGACCCTGGTCAGAGTAAAGCCTGGATCAAACAACTTTGCTTTGGTCCCATCTATATTACAAACCTAGAAGAAGGCCTTGCAGCTGTACGATGTGAGGCTGCTGCCCACAAGATTTACAAAGTCTAGGCCCAGGTTAATGAGGCTCATGTTCAACCCTCAAGGCGCGTCTGCGAGTATGAAGTCTAACTGGCAATGTAGAATGACACTTCTCTGGTGGGGAAGAAGCAGCAGACAGTATAGGAAGTGAAAAGATACCAACGATCATATTCCTTATAGTGGTACAGAGGTATTTAGTTGGAGTCTTATCTGAGAGAACAAAAGGGTAAACCCTAAGCATCTGCACTTCTCAAAAAGGCTGATTATATTTTATGCCTATGAAGCAAAAACCAGTTCAAAGAATTTAAACTTATTGGAGTCTCTGAGTGTTACATTAAGGATTCCTTACTCAGGACTTGATATCAGATACTGTTTGATCATAAGGTAGTTCATACAACAACACCTTCGGGCAAAGATCAGTGGACTGACTTTGATATTATTTCAGAGAATGTGCATTTTAATGTACAACTTTCTGTATCCTGAGTATGTCTTTTTCTGTTTCCTTTTTCTAAAGAAAGTTAGTGACTTTGACATAGTCAAGAATTTTTGGACACTAGGTTCAGAAAGTGGGGACACTTGTAATCTCCCCACATGAATAAAAGATGAATACAATGACAGTTTCTCTCTGTCAAAGACATGGATTTGAATATTTCATCATCTATAGACATTCAGAAGGCTGGAATATAAAAAGACTAAGTTTTCTACTTGTTTTCTACTCATGTAAATTATATAGACTATTTATAAACTGTTAACACACGCTATAAGTGTTTGACAAGAATGATATGTCAATCCAGGCTATGCCATTGCATTTCTCCACTGACTATTGAAACTGGACTTCACATTCTGTACTGCTCCGTGAGAAAGGTATTTAAAGTTACAGTGCAGTAATGATCAATTTAAGTAATATTTCACTTCCATTTATGATTTATCCTTTCTTTTTTACTTTTAATACTGGGATATTACACTTTTGCCATTATTTATTGCTATAAAGTAAAGTTTTTCAAGAATCCCATTAAGAAAAAAACTCATAAAAGGTCAATTAGGATTTAAAACGTATTGGCTATATAGTTTCCATGTGATCTTTTATTAATATGTGATCTAATTAATTGCGGTTAAGGTTATACATCAAGGAGTCATTAATGCCCGTGTGTGTGTGTGTGTGTGTGTGTGTGCTGTACATTATTCAAGTCATTGTCTTTCATATTAAACATTTATATTGGTGTTTTGAGAGAGGGTTTGGTAAATGAAAAATGAAATGTTTTTATTTAAATTTTTAATGGTTTAATCTGTCCGTGTAAGGTAGATGTAGTCCGGATACCATTACAAGGCTAAATGCTAAGATCATTTATTCTAGGCAATGGATGAGAGCTACTCCAAAATATTCTCACAGTCTCTGTCTTCCATCCTTTAAGTGAAATAAATGATTAGATTTAAATTATGGATGTAGCATTATAAATCTGCATCCATTAAAGCATCCATCTGCATCCATTAAAGCTTTGTCCTGTTATACGTCGTCTCGATTCAGTTCCAAAAAACTTTATGGGACACAAATGGTGGAGAGTCCCAGATTTACTAAAATCTATGATCTACCTGCTAAGCAAAAAGCTTGTCAGAAGAATTTAAATGTTACTGTAATGTTCCTCACTCTCCAACTGCATATAGTCTCATGCTGTAAGCGGTAAATATTTACTAATTGAAAACAGATGATGGTGCAGTTTAAACTGTTGTGTGAGTTGCATTGGCACTCATTCATCCTTTAGAATGAGATATAGTGAGTTGCCAATGTACCTCATTCAGTTTTCCTTTTTAAGAGGTCACAGCATACTGAAATATGTGAATTAAATATTATACTTGTTATGAATACATGGATAAATAGGTACAATTGTATGCCATTTACCGGTTCATTACTTTTGCAAGGAGGCTGTTTTCAGTCCATATGCTTTGTCCATTTGGTAGTTTTTCCCCCTTCTTTTCCATCTCATTATCCAGCATAAACAAAACTCAAACGTGTTTACAACCATGATAGGCTATACTTAGACACAGCAGGCTTTGAGCTAAATGATAAAATTATATGCTAATTGCTCACTATGTTTGGCAATTTAGTTTAGTTGTTGACATTTGATGACCTCCCCTGTAGTCTCAGTGTCAAATTTTGACATCTGAAAGTATATTTCAAACAAGATGTGTTTTGATGACATTGGAATAGTCCACAGATTTTTTCACGCTGTTCCTTACTTCGGCAGGTCTGAATTATAACAGAACCAGAAATAATTTGGTCCTAAACCAAAGAACACTATTTCAGTCATTTCAGTTTCAGTCTAGAATTTACCAAAAGCTTTTTTTTTTTATCGTAATCACATGATTGCGATAATGAATATGCTTCACCAAAAACTCATAGTGATTGCTTTGATTACTGACAGTTTCCTGTAGTATTTCATGTCTGACTGCAAATACTTGGTTACTACTAGCTGAGGGACAGTAAAACGTGAGTTTTACAACAACTGAGAGATTAGCTGGACAAGTCTGTCACTTCCGTGGTCATTGACCAGTTTCTGCACCTGTAATAATAGCAACTCTTTTCCTAGCAACTGCCATCAACCACCACCAACCACTGGGGAATACCAATTTTTCCTTCACAACAGGCAGTTCCCAGATGGCTCCTGACCAGTCTGTAGGGCTGTATGACTGGGACATTATTAACTTTATCCCACGTTGTAACCATAATTGTCAGACATCCAGAATGGATGAAGTTAATGTCACGTAGTCTAAGGAGCTTGGAAAGAAAACCGTCTGAACTTCTTTAAGTTGCTTGAAGACGTGTCACCTCTCATCCGAGAAACTTCTTCAGTTCTAAGGTCAAATGGTGGAGAGTCCCAGATTTAAGCCCTATGGGAGTGTCTCCAAGAGGGTCGCGGGCCCCCTAATAATCCTCTACCTAGTCACACGAACCAAGGTGTGAAAACGGGTGTAGGTCACAATCAGCCAATCAGCGTCAACTGGTTCAGAACTCTGCTGCTCGCATTATTACCAGAACCCCCTCCTACCAGCACATCACCCCTGTTGTTCAGGAACTTCACTGGCTCCCTGTGAAATTCCGGATAATATACAAACTTCTTCTGCTCACCTTCAAGGCCATCCATAACCTTGCTCCTCCTTACCTCTTCTTCTTCTATCCAACTTGCTGTGCCTACTTTCCGCGTCAGCACCATGGGAAGCAGAACTTTCAGCTGCTGTGCTCCCAGGCCGAGGAACTCTCTACCCCCAGATATAAGAAACGTTGGTTCTCTCTCCCAGTTTAAATCTCAACTTAAAATCCATCTGTTCAAATCTGCATATTCACTGTGTATGTTAATTTTATCGTGTGCTTTTGTTTTTATTGTTCTTCATTTTGTCATTGTTCTATTATGTGTTTTATTCCATTGTTAAGTGTCCTTGGGTGCCTTGAAAGGCGCTTTATAAATAAAATGATTTATTATTATTATTATTATTATTATTATTATTATTATTATTAAACTGTCAGTGTAGGAGACTTTATTATCAGTATGTTGTCAGAAACTCAATAGATAAATCTTCAGCATGATACAATCAAATCAAGCTAACAAAGCAAAAGTACTCTTCAACTGACTTCTCAGATACTCTTCTGGTTATTTTTACTCTGTGAAAGAAACATTAATCAGCTGCTGTGTTCCAGAGATTTTGAGCATGCGAAATACATAATCCCTGGTCTGCTTGAAGGACATCTTGGTAACAGACGTCTGTGTTTATTTAACATGATGAGCAAAATTAAACACTCTCTGTCTGGATCTACACTAATCCCCCGTTGTCTCTGCCTTCAGTCACCTTCACTCACCACTTGATGGTTTTTTTTTTGTCTAGCTCCTTTTTAAGCTATCTTTACTTTTGTAGTTGATTCTGATTCAATGTAATAACTTCTACTCTTCTCTTTTTGTGATTTTTTTCTCTTCCTTGTAATTCTTATGTTAAAATGCCCCCCATGCATTGACTCTTGTCTCCATATAGTGCTGATGAGAGGTTTGATGCCACTTTCCATACAAATGTGCTGGTCAATGCTTCAGGAGCCTGTCAGTACATTCCACCAGGTGAGACATCCCAGATATTTCTATATTCTTAAACTAACGTTACACACTACTCCCATCACCACGGCTAAATCCAAATCGTCATCATATTAGAGACATCGTTATCTCATCATCATCATTAGTACTGCTATCAACACCCTTTTCATTTTCACCTCACTGTTCTGGTGAACAATCTCTTTTCAGATTCCCAAGATAATGTCATTTTACAATCACTAAACATTAGAGGCTCTTTCCACTTCCTCCTCATACCAAAGTTGTTCCACTTGATATAGATCTAGTGACTCAGGAGGCCACTGAAGATCACTAAACTCACAAAACCAGAATTGGATTGCTGTCTTGCATTATTTGACTGCAACAGCAAATGGAAGATGGTAAAGTAATGGGTATAAGGAATATATGGTCAGCAAAAATATTCAGACTATAGCATGCAGGCATACAAGTCCAAGTTTGCAGAGAAAACATTGCCCTTAACTGTTATACCACTACCAAAAACTTGTATTACTAACACAAGCTAGCTCTAGCCTCAGCATTGTTTTGTTGGCTGACAGGAGTACAGCACATCGCACATCGTGGTCTTCCACTTATTATGTTTTCTAAAAGGCTTACCATTGTCTTTCTGTCAGCTTTAACTAGTCTCACCATTCTCTTTTAGTCTTTTACATGCACTTTTCTGTTTGCAGAACTGCCGCTCACTGGGCGATTTTTGTAAACTCTGGACATTGTTCTGGTGAAAATCTCAGGAGATCAGCAATTTCAGAATCACTGAAACTAGGCCTGCCTGGCATCAGCAAAGATGCCACGGCCACTGAACTCAAATACCCCACCCTCTACCTAATGTTTGATATAACACTAACTAAAGCTCTTGATCTGTTTTACTGAATCGCAAAGCTGATGTTTATTTATATATTATATGGAATATACTAGATTCATTAGCGTCAGAGGAGCATTTATTTAAAGTATGTTTAAATAAAAATTGACATGTAGAAGTAACTTTTTGTTATTTTAAAAATAAATGTTTCCATAAAAAAGACCTGATTGGTTTCTAATAGTAATTTATCTGCAGGTATTTTGAAGAGTACTTGCTACATCGATGTTCGGTGGTTCCCGTTTGATATTCAGAAGTGTGACCTGAAATTTGGTTCCTGGACCCACAATGGCTGGCTGCTGGATCTCCAGATGATGGAAGTCGATGTCTCTACATATATACCCAATGGGGAGTGGGACCTTGTTGGTAAGAACAAAAACACAATGTCATGCATAGATGCTGAATATGCACCTGAATATCAAAGTCTCTGACAAGACTCTCACAGAGATTCAGCATTAACTATGCCTTTTATATAATCTTCCACAAAGTGAAACATCCAATCAGTGTCACACATTTTGACAGCAGGTGTTTCAGCCGTGTTTCCTTCTTTGTAAGATGACACTCTCATTGTCAATCAGTCCACAATGAAGGGGGCTTTAGATTGGGTGAATAACACAGCTTTTATTTAGTACAGTACTAAACAAATTCTTCTTCTGACAACATTTCTGTAGAATACAGCTGAAGCAATTTTCAAATACTGATCACAACAGGTGGGCTAGCAAAGCACCCCCCCCCCCCCCCCCCCCCCCCCCCCCCCCCAACCCCCCCACAACCACCCCCCACA
>VURO01032590.1:39347-54660 GCA_015108175.1 Pelvicachromis taeniatus | reverse complement strand
CTGGCAGCAAACCCCCCCCCCCCCCCCCCCAATCCCTCCACCAGAGGCAATAAAAAGAGAACACTCAGTTCATACCTCCAGGCCTTTGAGAACCTTCTAGGAAATGACTCCAGCATTTTGCCCAGAGTCAGGTTTAGGGTTGATGATTCAGAAGGTTAAAGCATATCAAAAAAATATGGAAAGCTGCCCATCAAAGTGCTGCCAATATTTTACTGTATATATTCCACTGCTTCTGTCTCTATATGGAAATAAATAACTCACATCATCTCTAATCCAGGTTTGGGTGTTAATCAGAGGACAATGGAATAATTTCCAGACACAAACTGACTCGCACACAAAGTTGGTGCACCCAGCTGGCTGGGGGAACAGAGGGGGCCATGGGTGTGTGTGATGACAGCTGGCCCAGGGATGGTTCACTTAATTCATGCACAGCCAGGCAGCTAGCTGGCCAAGAACACACACTGTCCTGGTGCTTTACAACATGCCCATGTTAATGCCAGAGGACAAACGCACACTCAAAAGCAAGCAGCCACACATTGTTTCACTGTCTCAGGGGGTAACTCATTAAACTAAACCATTCCTGAGCCCATTAACCTAATCTGAACCATCACAACTGAATACCCTTCACCTATTTATAACCTTTACCCTAAAAACAACTCTTATCCCCAAAAAGCAGTCCGGACCCTTGGGGACTGCACTTTAAGTCTCTAGGGTGACACATGTACCCATGGGTTAGTGTTCTGTCAGGTTAAAGTCCCTAAAGGGAATGGAGGACATGACCCCATGCAAGTGCACATGCACGCAAGTGCACATGCACGCATGCGCACATGCACGCACGCACACACACAAGATGTGGTGAATGCATCTGCAGGTCTGCAATCCATCAAATTAATAGAAACTAACAAAGGCTATTTCTCTTCAGCAACCGGGTGACACGAGTTTTAAATGAAATGAAATTGAATCCGTGCAGTCAATTTAAATTGAATTTCTATAGGAAGTTACGCTCACACGCGCAGTGATAATATCAAGGGTTTTCTGTTACTCACTTGAAATAAGTTGTGCATTTTGACTGTATTTCTGATTGTGTCATTTTCACAAGCAATTAATTGCTATTAGAAGTGCATAATTGCTGGGCAGACAATAAACAGGCAGCGCTCTTGTGGGTTGACTTTTATTCACCACTGATTGTTGATTGTAAGCTACAAGTGATTGCCTGCCAGTCACACATACTCACACAGAGGTCACACTACATTAATGATATTAATCAAGAGGACAAGCTAACATTGTCTGCATTCCACCTTAAAATCATTATACATATGAAAAGAATCTGCTATTGTTACTGATCATTTAGCTATACAATTGTTCTGGTACACACAAATGCACACACGTTCGTGGACCTTTGTTGTCTACGACCAGCCAACATCATGTTGATTTCTATTACTGTCCTTATAAAAATCCAAATATACCTATGCCAACAAGAAAGATACAACTACAGTGTTGAACATGCCACATATACATGACTGTTTTTGGAAATGTAGCTGGGTAATGTGAAGCACTTACTAACATTTGAAGGTTTTAAAATTTAACTTTTTGAAGGTTTGGAAATCGTGTGGCGGTGCTTTTACTCTTGCTCAGCCTGTAATACAAACAACACTGTGGTTTACAAAAAAAGAGTTACTGTTCAAATCTAGCCATCTGGACATTAAAGCTATACTTTAGCTTTTTAGCCACCATGAAATGAACTTGAACATAAAATAAACTTTAGTTACTGCTTTGTTTCTAATATTCGCTGCTTTTTAATGTCATTTTACTGTTTGAATTTCTTTTTTTTTTGTCTACCCTTACTTGTTTTTATACTTTGAACTAGTACTGTGTACAAAAGGTTCCTTTCAAATATACCGTAACCATATACCGTTCAGCAACAGGAACTCCTGTCTGTCTGCAAAATAGATGTGGAATTATTCATAAATTGAAATAGTTTATATTTGCAAGTTATCAAGCTGGTTTTGATCAAACAATATCCAATGACAGATGGCATAAGGATGATAAGATGGCCAGCCCGTCAGCATACAGATTCAAAAGCCAAATATTGCTCTCAACAAATGGCTGTCATCTTAAAACCATGAAGTTGTAACTTCTGTTTCAGTTACTACTGTATGAGCAGTTTATATTGATTATAACTCCCTGTTAAACAAAAAGGTGGAATGGATTTGGGATTATTGTGTTATATAAATGATAATGTCATGGTATGATTGTATTATGTACAATTTTAATTTAGGCACAAGTTGATTTTCTTTTGGTTTTGTTGAAGCAAGCCACTTTCCAACATGATTAACAGAATCCCAGTCCAGCCAACTAACATCAATCTGATTGTTTAAAGCATACAAACTTATTTTTTTCTTCTTTCAATTTCTGTATTTCATAAGTACTAATATATTTATCAGTTTCCAACATCTTCTACATAAAAGTACAAGTTGGCTTTCCATAAAACTTAAAACATTAACATATTTCTAAAATACATTTAAAACTTGAAATATTTTGCCTGTATTTATTTACATTTTTTTTCATTTTAACTCATACCGTTTTTGTTAAAAGGGACATACATGAAGTTAAAATTATGCATTATTGGCTTATTTTAGTGTTAATAGGAACAAATATTCACTCAAGCAGAAGAAAGAACTGGACTTTTATTTATTTATTTCATAATTCTGTGTTTTTTGACCTCTAAACTGATACATTTTTCCCTTTAACATGTCTCCCAGGTGTACCAGCAAAGCGTAATGAGCTGTATTATGACTGCTGTAAGGAGCCCTACCCCGATGTGACGTTTACAGTCACTATGCGCCGCAGGACTCTTTATTATGGCCTAAACCTGCTCATCCCCTGTGTGCTCATCTCTGGTCTGGCACTGTTGGTCTTTCTGCTTCCTGCTGACTCTGGAGAAAAGATCTCACTGGGTACAGGGGATCACATACACATCAGGCCATCCTTGCACACAAAGACACAGATACACAGTTTCACGCAGAGGGACAATGACTCATGATTATATTCATACATGTAGACAAAAATGTACCTTTCTCCCCTACTTTGGTCATCTCTGCCCACCACACTGCAATTGCTTACCCATTTATTTGTCTTTGCTTTATGCTAATGCTGACATTATTGCTGTGAATAAGCATTTGCGTTGAATTCGGTTCATTAGCAGATGAACAAAAGCGCCACTGTTAACGCAGCAAAGATAATCACCTGGACCTGAAAATGCCAGCTTGTTTCAAAATGCCATTCTGTGAGACAGGGTTGTACTAAATATAAATGAGACAGCAGCCCTTTGACGGTGGATAAGATAGTAAATATTCTAAAATAAATTCACAGCTTTGAAGACAACCAGCTGCATTTATTTTGAGTTCTCTCAAGTCACAATTTAACAGCAAAGGAGACGTTTGATGAAGTAATGTATCTAATGTATGTCTGCCTTTTTCAGGCATTACGGTACTGCTGTCTCTGACAGTGTTCATGTTACTGGTAGCAGAGATCATGCCTGCCACTTCAGACTCAGTTCCTCTAATTGGTAAGACAACATCCAACTAATTTTAATGCTTTTATTGGTGATTATTTGATTTTTTGGTTAAAAAAAGAATAAAACAATTAACATGGGTAACAAAATTATAAAACTAGATACTGAATTTTAAATGTGTGTTTCAGAGAATGGTGAAATAAAATGTTTTACTATTAATTATAGTCACGTGAAGGTTTTCAGAGTAACCTGTGCAGTGCCCCTCGATTCAGTGGCTTGTGGAACAACATTTAGCAGCAATAACTTGACGTGTATTGGTTTTCTATATGACTTCATCAGTCTTTAAAATCACTGTGGAGGAATCTTCTTTGCAAGGTTAGTTTATTGAGGTTTACTGGGAGTTCCTTTAAGGTCTCATTTGTTTTACACAGTACTGCACTAGAGACTGTACTCTGGTGTGCTCCTAAAGACATGGATGTTAATTGGTGACTCTAAATTAGTTGTATTAAATTGGTAAGAAAATTATAATACATAACAATTTTTTCAGAAGGTGGAAAAGGTATAAAGTTCCACAGTGAGGGTAGTGGGTCAGTATGGAGATTTTTACTTTCCTAATTTACTGTTCAGAGAGAAAACCATGGAATGTTGATGGGTGAAAAGAATAATTTACCCAGGAGACTGTTGGCTACAATAGGTTAGAGTGTCGAAATAGATCTTTATGCCTCATACTCGCATCACAGAGCAGTCTGTAGCAGGAAATATTCTTTGCACAGATGGACTGATATGTTGTGGCTGTGGGCGGGTTCAGAAGAGTGTGGGGTGGGTGTTTGCTTGCTGATGCAGTATGTGAAGATTATATTCAGTGTAGGAGACAAACAGAGTTGTGTTGCATAAGAACATACTGATGCAGACAGGGGAAGACAAGGCAGCAGACTTTAAGAAGGGAGGAGAGGCTGCAGATAGGGTTGCTGCCCTGCATCATCTGGCAGCTCAGTGATGTAAAACAAAGCCAAAAGCAAACTCGCCTTAGATGTTTTAACACACTACAGATACTGTATATCAGAGATAATAGATGAAGGAAAAAAATCTCTTTGACATTTACTATCAGAGGTTACCATACAATGCCAATTATACTGTGACATGGAAATGTATAATTTCATTAGCCCACCTTTCCACTTAATCACTGAAATCACAGCTGCATCAGAATGTGTTTGAAAAAAGTTCCTACATGGAAAGAATATTCATTTGTATGTCCCTGTGTGTCTTCCAGTGCCTCCAAGGCTGTGTATGTGTTATGTATTTTGGCTGCATTGTAGATTAACAAAA
This sequence comes from Pelvicachromis taeniatus, assembly GCA_015108175.1. Lineage (NCBI taxonomy): Eukaryota > Metazoa > Chordata > Actinopteri > Cichliformes > Cichlidae > Pelvicachromis > Pelvicachromis taeniatus. Next base: position 49,820 of record VURO01032590.1, on the reverse strand, counting down.
AAAGATGTTAGTCATCCTCTTACCCGCCCCTGGGGTGTTATGACCTTAGATTTGTTGACAGGGATAATTTCCTCACTGAATAATCAACCACCTACCTTACAAGGTGACAGTGATGACAAGACACTGTGCCTACATCTCATGATTCTTTCTAATATAATCATTTTAAAATGACCATTTTACTTATTTAAATAAATAAATACATAAATAAATAAATAAAACAATAACAGACTACAATATCTACTAACAAGCTTATTTATTGAAATTGCAATATACTGATTTGCTATTTCCTATTCTTCTTCAGCTCAGTATTTTGCTAGCACCATGATGATTGTGGGATTGTCGGTGGTGGTAACTGTTCTGGTTCTGCAATTCCACCACCACGACCCCCACGGAGGAAAAATGCCTAAATGGGTGAGTTAGCATTGCTTATTCGATAAGGGGGGAAAAAAAGAGACATATTAATTGCAGTACTATTTCAATAACCATGTCTCTAAAACTGTGGTTCCCAAACTTTGATATGCCCCACTTTGAAAGTTGAAAAAGATTAGTGCTTGCAACAAAAAAGGGTACGCATCATTAGCACAATAACAATAACAGACCCTCCTTTGTTTAGTAAAAAAATAAATACATAAATAAAAATTTAAAAAAAAGATTGACTTCACCCATGCTCTAACATATAGCATAGAAGTACATCCTCTGAGCCAGTATAAGTCCATTTTATGTTGGAGTTTGCTTTGTAAGGAAATGATACCAAGATCTTACACAATGATTAAAGGTACTTTAAAGGTACCATACTCTTCAAACCTCTATTAAAACCTTTACCATTTGGGGCAACATTTCAGGAGTGGCTGTGAACAGATCATTTCTGATGTATGCTGCTATTATCTTTTGATTTTTCCTTTTAGGCCTGCTCTCATTCTCTTAAGAAGCTTTGCCTTTTTGTTAGGTTTGTTTGTTTTTTTCCACATTCTGTTGCTAGCTTCAGTCATTTTAGAAGATTTTAGACTATGTTTTTTAGTAAGTGTCAATTAAACTGTCTATGTAGGCTCTCAGTCATCCAGGTCATGCTAGTCTTACGAAACACTGAAAGAAAGTGACTGAACTTGAAATTTCTTTCCAGTGTAAATTAACATATCAATTAATGCGCAATATAATGAATCTTTCCACCTTCTTGCCTCCAGCTAAAGCTTTGTCTTTCTTATTTCTTTCTTTCAGGTCAGAGTCTTTCTTCTCAATTGGTGCGCTTGGTTCCTCCGCATGAAGAAGCCTGGTGAGGAAAACAAAACCCCAGTGAGCTCAAGCAGCCCTCCAACTTATAAGTACTCCCATTCTCCTGCTCACCACACTAGCACCACCAGCATTCAGATGAGCACCATACCAGGGCAACCATCCACTCAGGCAACCAATGGAAATATGAACTTATACTTTAGCTACCACTCGATGGGCACAGACAACCCTGTGTTTCCACCTAGTGTTGATTCAGGTGTGGTTGTGTGCGGTGGTGGAAGTGGAGGTGGGGGGAATCATCATAACGGTACCTCCCAGCTTGACATCCACTCAGACCAGACACGAACTTTGCTTTTGGAGCAGATTCCAGAAATTTGCCGGATCTTGGAAGAAGTGCAGTACATTGCAAATCGCTTCCGAGAGCAGGATGACGGGGAGGCAATCTGCAGCGAGTGGAAATTTGCAGCCGCGGTCGTGGACCGGTTATGCCTGGTGGCCTTCTCGCTGTTCTCCATCATCTGCACCTTTACCATTCTCATGTCGGCTCCCAATTTTATCGAAGCTGTGTCAAAAGACTTTACGTAAGGCCGCTCTCTACCGTCACTGACAGATAAATACTAACAGTAGAAATTCTGACACAATTAGACCTGCACCACACAAGCCTCTCTTGTACTTTTATGTGAAGACACACAAACTCAAGTTAATTTAGAATTGATATCACCATAGATCAGTGTCAAGCCTTTACCTCTCTCATTACACGTTTGTTGGTATATAGCTGGGGTAATGTGTTTCTTCCCTGTCAAGGTTGCTCTTTTAGCTTACAACATACATACAGGTACATAGGAAGTTGGAGTAACATGTAGTAGTTAATGATGTAGAAAGTCAGACAAATGCACTTTTCTTCTGTATCCCTGCTGCACCACATCATTTACTTGCCACCACTTTAGTGTCACATCTCATCAGAATTCACTCTTTTCCCTTACAGCTTTTCTTTTCTCTTAATTTTAGAATTTACACATCCTGTCTTACCTCTGTTTTCGAGAAATGTCTTACCTAAATGACTTCAGCAGTTACAGATATAGTACAGTGTTTTGCAGGTGTGTTCTTGTAACACATTTTTTCTTTGTATTTTATAAATAAATCCACATTTTACAGTGCAATCTGGTCAAGCTGAAATTGATTTTTTATTGAGTAAACAAGTTCACTGAGATCTAATGACACTGTACATTTCACTTATCTGAGGTCTGAAACTATTGAGTATTTTCATTTTAGATAAATATACCGTATTCTCCTCACTAACTGAAATTTGATTTAAAAATGCAATTCAACTCAATTGTATTTATATAGTGGTTCCCCTCAAGGTGAAAATATCCACAGCCTGACTTACAACTGTATCTGACTCATTACAAGAAAGGACGTCAAATAATTTCTTTATGCATTCATTGTTACGCTTCCTTTTACAAATGGAGCTATTAATCTTCTTTATATTAATATACTGCGTGCCCTTTATAAGGTTCATTTACAGCAGCCAGAAGAACGTAGAATACATAGGCACCAACATGTTAACTCTGCTTACCCTGCCTTACAGGCCAAATCTCACCAATCTCTGCTTCTCCACAGGAACCCAGTCCTGTCAGTGGCAGCTCATTTAAACTATAGGAGTGATTTACCAGACACTGAAAAAATAATCAGTCAACATTACCATTTTGACACGACATTAAAGTGACAAATTAATACTACCGTAACTTTTCTGTGACTGAAAACTTAATGGTTTTGCTCTTTTCAAGCCAGTTTTTTAAGTGTCACTTTATTACATCCATCCCTTTAGTTAATACAGTATAGTTTTGTTAACATATGATGCACTATTTGTAAATGACTAAAACTCATTTACAGTACAATTTTTCCTTTGTTAGTAATTTATCTGTGTTGATTTGTGTGAGCTAGACATATTTTTGTATTCTCACACACAGACTCACAAAGAAGACAAAATAACTTAACGAATAAAAGAGAATATTTTGAAATCTATTCTGAGATGTGCATTTGGTACTAATCTTTTGTAGTGCAGAGTGCTTTGTGTTTTTATCTCTAACGCTCAGTGAAAGGCAAACACTTTTCTTCTCTAATCTCTAGTGACAACATGTAACAAGGATTACTGGGTGACCTGATGCAACAGATTTTTGTTAAACTTTGTCTCTTCTCACTCCCTGACTGTCATCTGATTCAAGGGGGCAAAAGACACGAGTGAATTCCCATTTTTAAAACCCCACGTAAATTCACAGCCTTTTTCAACCTAGCTTTGGACATTTTAAAGGGTGTTAAGTGGAGAAACTAAAGAAGAATGAAGCAACACCATACAGTATACCACACAGCGATTGCAGAAATAGTCACTGAAATGGAATTCACGCTGTTACTGTTAATCAATGCACCACGTACAGACAAATAGCTGCCAACTGTTGTCGACCTTTTATTCCACTAAAGCACTGTAAACAGTTTGTTATATCCAGTCATAATAGACATAAAGCAAAAGGTGAAGCCAATGAAATGTACAATGTTGCTTTTATTGTCAATTCTTTTGTGCCAACTTAAGCTGCATTCAAAAATCTACTTTTCTGTGACCAGGGAGATTTGATGTTTTTATATAAAGGTCACAAATATGTTTTTTTTTTTTTTTTAAATGCCAAGAGTCTTATAATCTTTAAATGAACAGGCAGACATTTGTTTCTAACAGATCAAAAGATAAACACCACTTTCACATCTGTGTAATAAAGGAGCTATAGTCAGTGCTCTGGAGTTAAGCTACCGACATGCTGATGATAACTTATTTGACTGATATATTTCTGTCTAACTCAGAGAAACAAATTCATTTTCTACCTAGTTGAACAATTCTATTAAATATTGGTCAGGGTTCTAATTGTGCATTGTCCTAGCATATTCTAAAGTAGACCATGTGCGCTTAAATAGGAAACTACTGTATATCTTCCAATAGTAGCCCCAGCGTTTATTCAAAAAATTATCTGGCCGGCCCGGCGTTTAAAAGAGACCGGCAATTATTAGAGACCGGCTCTTATTCCCTTCTCAGACAGAATTGTCCCGGAAGTGAGAGGGAAAGAGGACCCAGGCGCGGTTTTTAGACTGAGGTGAACAGACAATGCGTTTACTTAAAGTGCTCCAAAACCTATTCCAACAGTTCACAAATAATGCAGTTCCCAATTGTGCTCCTCCTTTGCTCACGAGTGCCTCCTTGTCTGTGGTAGCCCTGTGCACGAGTGGTGCTCCCCGAAACTTCTCTCCGCCCGACTCTCCAGGAGAGGAAGTAAAAGACCAGAAAATCACAGTTAGCAGGTTCGCTAGCCGACAGTTCCAGTTCAGTGTAATAATCCAACTTCGAAGGTCGCCGTGCATCCAGTTAAATGCCGCTGGTCGTAGATGACAGCTGATTTAAACAGCTGGCCGAGTGGTGAGACACGGGAGGACCGACGACAGCGCGGAGGGACTTCCAGGTCGAAGGTCGCTCGGCTACTATTGGAGACCGGCGTCTATTTGTCATGACATGTTTTCAAACTGCCGTTTATTAGAAACCTGCGTCAATAAGAGACAGGCCACTATTAGAAGATATACAGTAATCATAGATGATCTGATAAAAAAAACATTTATTGGGAATTAATTGGGAACGCCTGTAAATGTCCATGCAGATAGAAGTGGGAAGGTGTCACCAATATGCTCCACCTACTGACTTGTTGGAACATACAGATGCAATAGTTCACATGAGGCATGAATTGAAAAGTGTCTTTTTTTCTGCATTTGAAGAAATAAAACCTTGTCAGGATTTGAAGGTTTAATTTAAAAGACACCATGCAATTTAAAATTCAATATGTTGAAGTTCACCCAGACACAAGAGGTTCAAATTGCAGTTATTCAAAGGTTAAATTTTGCTGAATGATTTTGAAAAGTATAGTTAAAAATGAGGATGTGGCAGTTTACTTTTTTGCCATGCTTTTGAATTTGTCCTTCGCTTTTAATGGTTTTTAAACTGCCAATGTTGTATTTTGGTCAACTTAAGTGTCTTCTTCTTTGTAGTCTGTGCCTCAGTTTGAGTCCTTCTACGTTGAATAATGTACAGAAATGCTCAGTGTACATGACTATTTTGAGAAAAATAAAGGAGTGACTAATAATTATTGGCATTTCGCTTGCTGGCATGCTACAATTCATGAAATTATATACTTTGATTAAAATGTAATCACCAGAGTTTTCAACCAGTGTTAATGAATTCTGGAATCGACTGGAAGTGGTCATTACTAGGTTGTGTTTTGCAATCTGAACAGTCAGTGAAATGACAGCTTGTCATCTAATATGCCTGCCTAATCATAGAAGTGACTTCTATGTTATTGTTCACAGAGTTATATAAAATGTCACATTTCACTGACAGATTAATAATTTAACTTTTTTCTCACAATAAGCTCTAACAAAAGAGTTCAAAATTTAGGAATAAATAAGTATTTCAAGAATGTGAAACACATACTGGCTTCTGTATACCATAACAGTGCATTTTAAATAAGGTAAACAAGATGTGATTAATGTGCAGACCTTCAGCTTTAACTTAAGCAGACATTTAAATCTGGTGGTAATTAAAAATGCTAAACTTTGGTAGCCCTTCGTTGGCGCTTTGAATATAAGGTCCAGACAGATGCTGATGCAATTGAAAAATGCCGCCATTAGGCTAAAAAATAAATAAATAAATCTATCAGACAAAACAGCAAAACTGGGTATATTCTTAAAAAGTCATGCACCGGGTAGCTCATTAACAGCAAAGGGCAAGGAAGACCACAGAAGACAAACATCTAAGTACTGAGACTGGGGGAAGTGTGGAGAAGGGAAGGAACGCCTCATGATCCACAGCAAACCAAAACATCGGTCAGTGATGATGAAACCGAGTGACCCACAAACGAATAGCAACTGAAGCCAACTACAGTAAAGGCCTAGCAGAGGCCAACAAGAAAGGTAACACAGCACTGGATGATTTTCCATGGGTTCCAGGCTTCAGGTCATTCACTGTCTAGTATTAAACGCAATTCTCAAAACTGACAAACTTTGTTAATTTGTCTAATTATTTTTAGCCTCTGAATGAACATGGCGTAACCCAGCTCGTGACCTTAGCATGTCGGAGCAGTATGCGTCACGTGATAGAGCGGCTGTGGTGTGCGAGACCTGTCGGCGGTCTAGAGTTACTTCACATGTAAAGCATTTGGAGCCTCGCTACGTGCTGCCAAACCAGCATTTCATTTCCAACTAGGCTATCCCAGAGAAGTGTGGCAAGTGTGTGAGTTCATCTCTGAAAGTGTGTAAAGCATTCCTACATTAAGCTTAACAACCGACATATGGAGCTCGGACGTCTGTGCGTTGTCATTGCTAAGTCTACAATGGATAGACTCAAGTTTTACAAAAAGCAGTGTTGTAGGTTAAACAGGTTCGTGGTTTGAAAAAAATGATGAAAAAAAAATGTTTTCATACTTGTGTTAAGTTTTGTATAGAAATGACACAAAATTCAGTCTCAGGTTAAATGTGATAGAAACAACTTACACTGACATCCACTTGATAAAAGATGAGTGTCATGAAGCCACGTTTGCATTTATTTGCTTTCAACTCTGGATGTCTATTTAAGTTAAGCTGTAAGTATAACTTGTTTTTTTAAGTAGTTGAATATAAACATTATTTTGTGCTGATAATGCATTTCTTTTTTTCAGAACCAAGGAGTTTTTGAAATTTGCATAAAATTGCATTTTGAATTACTTTTTGAATATTACCGTAAATACTTAGATTTTCTGCTAAAAGTTTCAATAAAACGATCAGTATTGCTGAACTGTAAAATATTATGGGTGCAGTGTATTTTTTGCATGCAGGTAGAATAGTTCATACTCATGTTTTAAAAAACAAAACACTAAAGCTATTCTACAAAATGCAGCAAGACATTAAAAAACAGTTTTATTGATTATAAAAGACTATATTGGATTCACATTGGTACCTGCAGATATTAAAAGTTATGACGTTGCTATCATACATAAAAAAAATGGTATCGTGCCATCTCTAATGTCCAGTAAGCGCCATGAAGCCGAGAGCCATTCAGCATAGCATAAAGGTTAAGCTATGAAAAAATCTAAAGGTAATTAACTTGCTGCTAGCTTCAATCCACATCCACAACTAGAACCGTGTTTTGATTTATCAAACTAGACATATGTCGGTATTGATATATGGGTTTTTTTTTTTAAGATAAGAAGTGACATTTTGTGACATTTCAAAACTAATACATGCAATGCAAAATTCAAAGACTCCCTGTTTTGCCAATAGTACTCCTAAGCTCAGGTTGCAGATTACTACACAAAATTGTGCCAGAACCTTCTCTGCACCCAGACCTGATAAGTTAAACTAAGCTCAGATATGTGAACATGTAACAAACATTCATCAGACAGTATGGCTCAGCAGCCTTCCTCATTTCCCAAGAGGAAGGAATGGAGGAAATAAACAAAGTCAGACAGTATCCAATCTCCTTACTGCCTATGATATTAGTCAGGACTTTCAGCAGCTTAGCTGCACACACACCTACACACAACCACACACACAGGCCAAATGCTGCTCAGCAGTGTGATAACATGTTCAAATTGGTCAAATCTAATCTCAGGCTTCACTGCACACATACAGACAGCTGTAGGTGGCTGGAATTGCACCCTACTGTATCACGCCACAAACACATGGACCCCAACCTTCCATTTGCCAGCAGGCCAAGGTGACAGACACAGTGTCATAACCTTTGCCTGAAATAGTCCTGGAACGGGCCACTTTCATTGTATCGGACACTTGCACAGTTCTGGTGAGTAATGTTTTCTCTGTTTAGTGGCACCATTGGTCTCAGGTAATCTGGAACACACCTCTGTGGGCTTAATAATGTAGTTCAATATAAAGACCACACACCTAACATCTCCAGTTAGGTCTATGTATAATGGTCCTAAACAGTTCTAAGATAAAATGTTTTGCGACTTGCAGCTAAATTCCGTATATCTTCCATTAGTAGCCTGTCTCTTTTAAACGCCAGTTTCTAATAAACGCTAGTTTGAAAACATGTCACGACAAATAGACGCTAGTCTCCAATAGCAGCCGGGCGACCTTCGACCCGGAAGTCCCTCCGCGCTGTCGTCGGTCCTCCCGCGTCTCGTCACTTGGCCAGCTGCTTCCAATCAGCCGTCATCTACGACCAGCAGCATGTAAGCTGGATGCGCGGCGACCATCGAAGTGAGATTATTACACTGAACTGGAACTGTCGGCTAGCGAACCTGCTAACTGTGATTGGTCTTTTACATCCTCTCCTGTATAGTCGGGCGGAAGTTTCAGGGAAAGGAGCAAAGGAGGAGCACAATTGGGAACTGCATTATTTGTGAACTGTTGGATTACGTTTTGGTCTTGGAATACGTCTTTTCACCTCAGTCTAAAAGCTGCGCCTGGGTCCTCTTTCCCTCTCACTGCCGCGACAATTCTGAGAAGGGAATAAGAGCGGGTCTCTTTTAAACGCCGGGCCGGCCGGATAATGGAAGATATACGGTAAATACAAGCTAACCTAACTGAATATTTTGAATAACTATTGTTTCTTACAATAATAAAATGCAATACAATATAATGTTTGATTGCATCTCTATAATTTAAAATGCAATAAGTCAAAAGTACTTACTTCATCCTGAATATAAGGACAGCCAGCATCTAGCCAATGATCTGCAAGTCATTGCTGTCGTGGCTCTTTCATGAAGTACTTTGCTTTTGAATAACCTGAATGACCTAGTAAATCTAATCTGATCTCTGTAATCACGCATTTTCTATTCAAATGGCAGTTCTCAGCAGTATTAAAACAAATTGAACCCAGTGAGAACATAAGGCTTACCCGACATCGGTCTGTGCTCTCCATCATAGCTGACAATGCGACTGGCTGTCAAACATTCCCGTTGCCAGCTGTCCTCATTGTCTTACAGATGTGGTAATCAACTATGGATGTTTTTATGTTAAAATCTACACTTCACCTTGACTATGACCCAGGAATAATAAAAATATAAATAATAATAATTACATCCACATCCATCTATTTCAGGTATCAACGAACGTGTTGCACTTCCCTCCGACTTAATCCAGGAGTATGGAGATACATGTATGTGTGTGTGGTGTGTAAAAAATAAAGAATATTAATAAAATTCTGTTAATGTGATTTCAGGGTGAATGGGGTATACAATCTCATTTATTTTTTCAATCCTTTTCTGCTCTATTCTTAACAAATGCTCTCACAGTAACACTGCAATTACAGTGCATATTCACAGTTATTCTTAGTGCATAATCTTAGTTCATAACAGATCTGATTGGGAGAAAAGAGGTTATTAAAGGAGGTTAGGAGGTCAGATGTTGCTGTTGGCGATACATGAGAAATCCATGCATGTGTAAAGTCATTGTACGTGCCCTAGTTGGAGGGAATTACACATGATTACAACTAATTTGAAAGACGGTGGGTTCTAAATGAGGAAAAAAATCAAATTAAACTTCTGTTCAGGAGTTTCTATAATTACAACCATGTAAAAGTGATTTTAATTAATGGCAATGTTTCACTTCTGATCACACTTGTTTTGATAAAGTATATTTAAATGGCATCGCAAAGCAAGGAAACTCATCAAGAATTACATTTTAAGGGAAGTAGGTACACAATATGTACTGCATCGCCCTCTGCCACAGCTCCTAAACCTGCAGAAAACCAGTAAATAGTAACACTGAAGGAGAAACAAAAGACTACGCAATAGCACATGAGAAGTCAGGCAGAACCTCATAAACTGGCAGTTAAAGTTCTCTCAAGTTTAAATCACTATTTTCCCCTTAAGGCAGTCAGGGGTGAACGGTGACAGTTACCATTTGTACCGCTGCTTTTTATTGCAGATGTTTGGTTGCAGTATATTATGTTAAATATAATGTCTCTGCTTGCTGTTACCAGATCAGTAAGGTGTGGAGAGGCAGTGTGTGTGACAGACACAGCCTGTGTCTGGCCTCTGCTCCAGTGTTGCAGTGAGTTAACTTAATGTGTTTGAAGAGGCGTACTTTCTGTTTTTGCGCTTCGTGCCCTAAGTGATACAAATAGGCTGCCGATGTGTGTGGGAGCCACGGCGGAAACATTTCATCATTTGATGATCATCATTTCTCCTCATGTCTGAACACATACTATCTACCTTGTTC
>VURO01032590.1:9044-22617 GCA_015108175.1 Pelvicachromis taeniatus | reverse complement strand
ACATAGCACACAAGATAAATGGATTTCCTAAATAAATGGGCAGTCTTCATTAAAAACACCAAACAGAACAAATAAGGTTCATGCTGACTAAAAGCAAAAAGAAAAGAGCTATATCTACACTTTTTTAACTGAACACAAAAACAATTTTAAACAAATCTAAAGATGCCGAAAGTCGGAAGGCTGTGCTCAGCCGAAAAGGCCCTCTGACATTTCTTCCACAGTTAGATGAGGACATTGATTTCCATTTTATCTCTGTGAGGTAAATACAGTTTCTAGACAGCTTAGCCTTGCCCAAAAACAAAAAGAGGGAAGACATCCAGACTAGATCTGTCTAGAGAGATTTCTGTGAGTCCTAAATCTTGTCTGCTTGTAGGCAGTAATTTGGGGAATCATATGTAGAGAAAATAAAAGGTTGATGCTTAGCTAGACTAGCGCTGCTGTGCATATAGGACTTACAAAGTCCAAAGGCAAACCTGCTTAATTCCCCAAATATCAGAATGCCCCTTTTTGTGGTCTAAAACATTTTTATGCTATTTGCAGAATTTTAAAAGAAGGGACGTTCTACCAGATCCAAGAAAATAAAGTGTCATATATACACATATATAAATACTTTCAAATGTCTCATTTTAGTATATCTTATTTGTATCCCTGGATCTCCTTCCAGAAAATCTTGTTTTTGGGAAAAATAGTCAACAAGGTAATGGTTGAAAGATCTAAGAACAAATGGATGAATGGTCAGGCAGTAGATGTGTACATGTACATTGTGAAAGCAGGAAGTGAAAAGCAACTGCGTAAACAAATATATTCAAGGTGAGCCCCTCTAAGTACTTCCAGAACAATTTGGAAATCTGTTGAACAAAAGAACTCTTAATTCCTTATATGTAAGATAACCTCAGAGGACAAGTAATACACAAGCTTGGACCGAAAAATAAAACATGAAGGTGGTGATTTTTATCTGAAATAATTACCAGGTTGGATTTTATTTTAAAGAATGCCTTTTATCAGCTACATTGTTTTCCAGATAATGCAAATAATGACCAATAGTGAAGCAAATGCATAACATGGTATGGTTCCTGAAATTATTGAGGTTTTGAAAATTGTTGTCTTTTAATCCAGCTTGGTCCTGTGTGCAGACAGAGGACGTCTGAGCAGAGAAGTTGACGAAAACAGGAAGGCATACTGCATTTTCGTGGATCCTGTTAAGAGAGCCTCAGCTAGCACAAATTTCAAGTCACCCAAAACTTCCTTAGAACACTGTCATGAATAATTGCATACAAAGTTTAACTCTGAATTTCAACACCAAAAGCATCATCTTTGGTTTGAACCACCATTAAGCCTTTCTGGCACTTTTTTCCTCATTGGACAATGCACTAACAATCCTCAGAACATTTTTCTCAAAGTCCACCATCATAAAAAAGCAACAAAAAAAGCAGCCATAAAAACTAGTATTTATTTAGTCATAGAAGTAGCTATACCAACTGATAGCAACATCAGGAAGACGGAACTTGAGAAGTTTTAAAAATACCAAGGACAAAAAGTACCAAGAAATACCAAAGGCTAAAACTAAGTACAGCCCCTGTTCCTGGTTTTATTGCTGTTCTGTCTTTAAATCTAGATTTAAAAAGCCACTTTGCTATTGACATTTGGGAAAACTATGCTTAATGTTTGACATACTACTATTGTCTTTTTGTTTTATTTAATTCCCATAGGTTCGTTTTTACAGTGTAGCCAAATTGTTGTTGGTTGTAGCTGTTTTTCTTTCAGTGTATAGTTCTGCACCCTTGATAACAGTCCAAGCTCTGGGTATTATTTACACTTCAAGCACCCTTTCCCCATTTATATCATGGCAGTATTCAGTGTGTGTGGAGCTGTGAATGTGTTGTCCTCGGTGTGTATTTACTGGTACCGGCTGTTAATGTGCTTTTCCAAGCATCGCAAGATGCAGAAATTCAGAATCAGCATAAACTTTGATGGCAACCCATTGCATCAAAGTTAATGGCAGCATTAGCCCTGAGCCTTCTGTGACTTCACAGCAAGAATGGGTCATCTCTCATATCAATTTTCAGCTCTCGCTGTTTCGCTCTCCGTCTTTCTTCCTGTGTCTAATTTTTGTTTATCTCCTCAACCTCTCTATTTCGGATCCTTTAATCAGTTTTTGACAAACATATTTTAGGAAGTGCCTTTTTTTCTTTATTTAAGTGTTGCTTTAGTAATGCTCTCTGTGTGGAGGAACTGATTAAACTTTCATCAGTTGTGTGGAGTAGTTGGAGTTCATTAGAGTTTTAAATTCACTTTCTATTGATTTTCTTGTAGCTATTTTTACTGGGAGGCTGGATAATGGTGTATTTATTCTAATTCTTCATGTCTTGTCAAACACACTATACCTGATGAAGGAATAGTTCAGCATTTTAGGAAATTTGGGTTATTTTCGCTTTTTTGGGAAAGGTTAGACGTTACAATGTAAGTCATTTTCAAAGTTTAGCAGTTATCTTAGTAAAGCACTGAGAAAAGAAACAGGGGGAAAAGCAGATACCAGGCAGTCTAAGTATAACAAAATTAACATGTTTAGTTTACAAAATGTGTAAATACTGTAAATATAGGTTTATGCATATATTTAATGTCCTGTTACATTTAACCTAGTTTAATCTCATTTAACTTCCTCCTGTCACCCCAACTTCAAGACCCAGTGTATGCATACCTGATTAAGTTTAACCTCAAGTACCACCTCTAGTTAAGTCACTTGCGGTAGTACACTTCAATTAAGAATAATAAGCATATTTTTTTAGATAGGCTGATAGGCTTACCCAAACAGCACAGCAAAATCAGTGAGGACCTTTGTCAGGTCTCATTGTGCTCTAATGAGAACCACATTCTTACTAAGTTGAGGTTTATCTCTCTTCAGTGACCATAGATGCAATAAAGATGATAATCAACCAATGTGCACTTAAAATTCTGCTATTTACAAAAATTTTGGCTGTAAAATAATTGGGTTTTTTTCTTCTCATTTTTCAGGAACTATTTCATTTTACTCTCTGGCACAAAATGGTTGATAAGTTATGTCATGTGAAGCGCACATTGTAAAATCTATGTGGAGGTGATTTAGGGTTTTTTTTGCAAATACTTTGTAGTACGGTAATACGTTGACTAGCCCTGTAAGGCTAGTCCTCTCTTATGCATGAAACCATTTGAATCATGTCTCCAGCTCAAAAGAAACAGTTAAAAGAGCACTTGTAAAATAGGCCCATAGGCAACCCTGTGGTAAATAAAGGTTAAGCCAAGTGTAAAAGCGATTATCAACTAATATTTATTAAGAAAAAAAAGATTTTACGTCACACAGCAGGCATTCAGTCCTGTATAAAACCCAGGCATATCAATAACAGTATTTTTTTTCAATTTCCAAACATTCCTTTATCTGCTCTTGTGTCACACCATTCAATCATGACATGCGTTTAACTATGTAATTGAAGTTCCACAGTGAAAATGACACTGCGAAACTAGAGCTAGAGCTAGGTCTTAGCCGTTCTTGTTGTGGACTCTACCATGTTATCCCAAAAAACAAGTTATCTAGTTAAGATTTTAAAAAGTTTTACTGTAAACATACTGTACATCTAGCTTCAGAGTACACTAAAGCTAAATATAGTCAACATATCCATGAATATGGGTGTGTGTGTGTGAGAGAGAGTATTAAAATCACAGCAGTCACTCTGGAAATTGCTGTAAAGGTGGACATCTGTCTAGCTAGATAACTGGATGCACATGTGTCAGTGTGATGCTCTGACCCTGCCATGAGCACAACAGATTTTGACAGGTCTCATCCCAAAGTCATAGCCGTCCTGCTGGGACAGTGGCTCTGAGCACAGCTGGTACATGTGGGTCATTTTTCTTGCTAGGATACTGGACCCACATCCTTCTGGGTAAAAAAAAATCACCTGGATGGAGAACAGAGAAACAGTTATAGCGATTACAGATGCAGCTGAGCTTAAGTCAATAAAACAGAGCAAAGAAAAAAGAATTGATGAATCATTTCATAGAGATACAGTAAAAATGAGAAATTAGGATAACACTACAACTGACAGTCACTTCTGCAATATGAGGATAGTTTGGAATCATAATTACTATCGATTTAAAGGGAGCTTTAAGCGTCTCTGCAGTCTGACATCCTTTTTGGCATGCAGTGCCATTTGTGGGGGTGAGACCAGCAGGGACACTGGGCCATTACCGTCCTCGTGGAGCGTGTTAACTATCAACTGTATGTCACCAATCTTCCCCATGTTTGTGGTTGTGTGTCCTGAACTAGACTAAGAGACGTATGGTATGGAAGGAAATATTTTATTTCTAATTTAACTTCAAGTTTGAGTAGTTTACACAAACTTCACGTTAAATAATAATTTCTAATAATTAAAAATGGTGATTTATATAAGCCATAAGCCAGAATCATGTGTGTGTTTGTTTTGTGTGTACATTTGCAGCTTGGAGCATTTTGCATGGTTATGCACTGCTGAGCAATGACAGACAGCACTTCAATATTCATTCGGTTAAATTTGTCAAAGCAACACCAAGATCCTGACAGAGCCAGCCCACTGAAGAAGCACCCCATTATCTGTAAAATATTGTGATTGATTAAAAACAGATCTGCCTGTGGAAAACTGAGACTAGAGCAACTGCAAGACACTCATACTGAATACAAATACCTGCAATTCCATTGCTAATTTTAATATTTCAAAGAAGCTATTGCACAGCTTTGTGTGTGTTTGTGTGTATGGGGCATCAGTGATTTCCACTTGTCTCACAGACAGTGGAATAAAGTATTACAGATAGCCCTATATGTTGGTGAGCTACAGATGAAGATCTGGACGAAAAATGGGATTCCAGCCTAGCTAAATCCAAGCACCTGTCCAGCTTTAATCTACTTCAGGTGTTGTTTAACAATAACAAACTACAGAAGACAGAGAGAATGCTTTCCCTGCTGTCTTGTGAGTATGTGCTTTCAGCAGCAATACTGACTCCAACCTATCTGAACTGCAAGAGAGAGAACAGAATAATGCTTTAAATAAAAAGCAAGGTGGGTTTCAAAGTAAAAGTCCGTGGGGCATTTAGAAGTTTGCAGGCTTTTTCTTTCATCTTTTAGAATAAAGTTATATTTATATATTCAGTCAAAAGGTTATTACATATGGATTAATATTAACAAGTTGTGTGTTAACTTATCAAAATTGATGAAACAAATGAAACAAATAAACAAACAAAGAGAAAACAGTTTAAAATATAAAATACATTTCTCTAGTAGGCTTGCATTTTAAGTTTTGAATTTGTATTTTGTAAGACAGAGTCACTGTTTGGGTTCTCTAATAAATTTATAATGTCCGCTAATTAATTCATATTTAAATAAACAAAACATTTTTTTCATTTTAATTATACATGTTATCTATTATAGCTACAGTTGAATTCCTACCACTGATTCCTTTAACTTAAACAGCTGCTAATCAAGAGGTAAACAGACAATAGAGAACAGTTACATTAACTAAGAAATATGTTTGCTGTATAGTTGCACACAAACATATAGTTTAACTGCCACAAAGCAATAGTGCCATCTAATGGCATCACATAGTGCATTCAGCCAGATTGTCACAGGCAGCACCCTGAATGTACAGTATTGCAAACATGTTTTTAACAAATGTATCAAATGTATTTTTTAGAAAGATACAAAAAAATGTCTTGTATTGAAACACACAGAAAAAGAATGGATGCATGTTTCTATGAAACTGAAAAAGACAGAAATAAAGAGAATTTTTCTAAACCCTAAGTCGAAATAAAATAATACGGCATTTACAAAAATGTGCCACAACATAAACGCAATTTATGCATCCAGTTTTATATCAGTAGCACTTTATTTAAAAGTGTATGTGTCATTTTAAACCAAGGCTCAGTCAGTGTGAGGCAGGTATCATTAGATATACTGCACATTATAAGAAGCTGAACAGTTGCACCTTTCTATTTCTCCAGGCCCTGAATTTCAGCACTTTTAATATGTATTAAATTTTGACAAAGGAACCTACCAAAACTGTAAAAACTTTGGCATCCGTGTCTGATGATGTAAGGTGTACAATAACATGTATAGATGATTTCACTGTTAAGCAAAACAACAGAATGACAGCAGAGAGAATATATGTACCGTATATCTTCCATTAGTACCCTGTCTCTTTTAAACGCCGGTTTCTAATAAACGGTGGTTTGAAAACATGTTTCGACAAATAGACGCCGGTCTCCAATAGTAGCCGGGCGACCTTTGACCTGGAAGTCCCTCCATGCTGTCTTTGGTCCTCCTGCGTCTCATCACCCGGCCAGCTGTTTCAAATCAGCCGTCATCTACGACCAGCAGCATTTAAGCTGGATGCGCGGCAACCGTAGAAGTGGGATTATTACACTGAACTGGAACTGTCGGCTGGCGAACCTGCTAACTGTGATTTTCTGGCCTGTTTTACGTCCTCTCGGCCAGAGAAAAGTTTCGGGGAGCACCACTCGTGCACTGGGCTACCACAGACAAGGAGACACCCGGGAGCAAAGGAGGAGCACAATTGAGAACTACATTATTTGTGAACTGTTGGAATACGTTTTGGAGCACTGTAGATAAACGCACTGTGTTTTCACCTCAGTCTAAAAACCGCGCCTGTCCTCTTTCCCTCTCACTTCCGCGACAATTCTGTCTGAAAAGGGAATAAGAGCCGGTCTCCAATAACCGCTGGTCTCTTTTAAATGCCGGGCCGGCCAGATAATTTTTTTAACAAGCGCTCGGGCTACTAAAGGAAGATATACGGTATTAAAAAATTCTCATTAGTACATTCAGCAGTACGATAATCCTAAAACGAAGTTGAAAGTTGTTACAATCAGATGCAATAAATACTTCAAAGAGTCTCTCTAATTGAATTCACCATTATTCTGATTGAGCTTGTTTGTCAAACTAATTTGTAAACTCTGCCTTTTAATGTGTTGTATAAATATCTCTATTGAATATGTTGATTACTTATTACTAGTAATACATGATGATTTTGTTAGTTGTTTTGTGCTCTGTTATATTTGACTCTGTTTATTCTGTCAGATTTTTAAACATAGTACCAAAAAAAAAAAGGAAAACTGTTTAGACACTTAGAACTGGAACTTTACACTTTTCTACTCTATTTAAGCACTCAAAGCATTTTCTTACTACACACTTCATTCACCCACTCACACAAGTGCTTTTTTCTATGCCCAACCACTTTTAACCTAAAACTCTATATTCAGATGGATGCATTGGGAGGAACTGGGACAAAACCACCAACTTTTGGCTAGTAGACGAGTGGCTCTCCATTACTGCGAGTGGTGTGATAACCATCCTAGGAAGGTCTCCCAGATATTCATAACCATAAATGCATGTGGACAGTGCAATTGTTGCTACACAGTTCTTTAAGCTCATGCCCCAGTTGAAGTATAGTTGTCTCTGCCATTCAAGTCCAAGTTTGACCTGATATCGAAATCCAAAGAAAGCCTCAAGTCGATTAAACAAGTGTTTAAACATGTTTTTCCTAAGTTACACTGATCACAGGAACAATCTCCAGTTAAATCTTGTACGTATTATATTAAGAGTTTATCAGTGGTCAGCTGACACTGAGCTATTGTATCTTTTCCCAAACTAGGTAGGTGATAATGTTCCTGGCATGGACGTCAGTGGTGACAACATGGCATGTGTGTCATTGGTGATGTCAGAAAAATGTGCAGTCTTGTTTGGTCAAGTTAAAATTTAATCAATCACACAATAAATAAGGCAGCAGGAGAATTTGTACTGCCAAATGGTTATGGTCTTCCGCCATGTCCCTGCCCCACCACCGGTGGGGCACCACCTGGTGGACACAAAAACAAAGTAAAATTAAAATCTTGCATAAACAAGTCAGTATACACACACAGACACACACAGACGCACTCATACACTGGACTGGCCACCTACCACACTTATCACAGATACGCAAATAAATGTACACACACACGCACACAGATTTTGTGTATGCGTGTGTGAGGAATAAGTGGTGTCCAGCCACCACTTATTCCTCTGTAGACTTCACCTGGTAGGCTGTAATGACATCCTTGCTGAGCTGTTGCTGTGAGGAAAGCTAGCATCCTCCACATTGCAAAGCCAATCTTCCACTTTCCCTCATGCACAGAACAGCAGAATCACTTGGGGATGAGGATTTGATTACATCTGTTGTGTCTTGTTATGATATACTGTCATTTCCACTGGAGAACAGAGTGGACTCCATCTAAATATTAGAAAACCCAAAGCAGAAAACAGCTGTCAATTATAACACTCTTGCCAACAGAGTTTTCGTGATAATACCACTTTTCATTTTCAATTATATTTTAATTTTGAGCACAAATTAAAACTGGGAATGTCCGTTTTTTTGCCTTAAATGCTGCTTGCAGGAGCTCTTGTATAATGTGAGATATTTCTCACCACAGTGAGAGAGCGGAAATGTTAAATTCTGCAACTGCAATTAAAAATTACATAAACTTTATGATTACGATGACTATCATTCTAATTAATAACACTGTTATGCAAAACTGCTCACTTGAAAGATGTGCATGCAGGCTTTTTCTTGCTTTGAAATTACTGGATACCTAACAACAACTGGTAGCTCAATCAGTGGTTCAATCTAAGGATTCTAATCTGCCAGATAGATTTTATGAGAGACATAAGGTTTTTTTTTTCTTTTTCAATTTCTATCTACCCTTTTAGTAAGGACTGGAACAAGAAAATAACAGGCTGAATAAAACACAGTCAGAGAATAATGATCACAGGTGTGAAGGTTACTCAAACCTGACCTTTTCTCCCTCAGGGGAGACCATATTCAGGATGTCTTTGCTATATATGGTCCTGTGTTCTCCAGCACCCACCATTTCTAGAGCACCACAAGGTTCTTCGGGCAATAAAGCAAACTCTAGTTGTGTAATGGCATCAAAACACTTCCTGAGGTGAGCCTGCACTGCCTGAGGGTTATGTATCTAAACCAGAATCTTTAACAGCTAATCATTGGATAAGAAGTAAAATCTATACATCTGGGAAAAAAGGATAAATACTAGCAGAGTGGGCAAATAGTTAAAGAATTTTAGAATAATCTTCTTACACAAAATGTAAAAAATTTAAAATGTAAGGAATTACAGGTTTCATCATCTGTGGTACATAACTGAATTATGGTCAAAAATCAATGTTAATTGGCCCTGATCTTCAAATAGGCAGGTGTCAATAGATTAAACATAACTACAAATATCAAGTGAAAATTACTGCATGGTCTCAGGAATGTGTTTGAAAATGTCAGTGAGCCTAGTTCACAAACACATTCAAATGCTATTTAAAACTCGACGTCATTAAAGGAATGAATAGATAAAAGACCTAAAATTTGAAAAAGCTGCTGTGTTTTCATGGCCTGAGCTCATTTAAGATGGCAAAAGATGAAGTTGAAAACTGTCCATTCGAAAAAATAAAATTTGAAATTATATCAGGAAATCATGACCATCATGAGCCTCATGATCAGTGCAAACGGTAACGTCCATGATGATATGAGGGTGCAATCACACACATGGCAAGGGTAATCTTTATATCTGTTAAGCACCACAATTTCTTAATGAAGCAGTTAGTTTTGGAGAAAGATAAGCTACAATCCAGCAAAAGGCTGATTTCAAAACTACAACAATTGGCCTTAGTGGTCTTAAAAGAAGAGTAATGTAAGTGATGTGATGCAACGCAGTGAAAGAAAAACCACTGCCCCATTTTTTGAAAAGGGTTGCAGCTATCGCAATATAAACTTATATTTATAAACTTATATATATATATGTGTGTGTGTGTATGTATGTATGTATATATACAAACACACTAAACACACACACGACTGAGAGGAATGCTGTCCTTTTCCTGTCTGATATAGGACACTAGCCAGTCAGCAATCTTAAGTCTTCTTTGCTGTTCATGATACACCAAATATTTTCAGTTAGAAAAGGTATGGCCTGCAGACGGTCCAGAAACTTCTGCAGGCCAGTTCATCACCTGGACTCTTCTACTTTATAGCCATGTAATTGTAACAGATGCAAAGCCTATGTAAAACCTGCCCTAAAGAAGACATCATCTGGATAGGAGCACATGTTAATGTAAAACATTTATACGTACCTTTCACCATTAATGTTGTTCTTCCAGATGTGCAACGCATCAATTCCATAGGCACCCTCACACTGTCGAAGATGCAGGTCTTTGATCTGAGCATTGCCAACAAGCAGGATGGATCTCCTCTTCAGTCAGGAGACTTTGCGTTAAGGTTTTCAAAAAAGAATTTGAAATCTCAATTTGCCTCACCACAAAAGAGTTTTTTTTACATTTCACCTCAGTCTATTTTAAATGAGCTTTGAGCCATTGCATGGCTGCACGACAAAACTTTAACCTGCATTTGAAGACGGCACGGCAAACTGTGTTTTCATCTTTACTTCTTAGAAACTAAAGATGCTATTTTCACACTTTATATTATGTTAGCACCACTTAGGACCAGCTTTCTGTTTCTGTCCCAACTTTTTGGAGCCATGTTCCTGCAATAAAATTCAAAATTACCGTAATTTCCGGACTATAAGCCACTACGTTTTGCACAAGCCCTGCGGCTTATTGTCCAGTGCGGCTTTTCTAAGGCTTTTTCAGGATTTTTGTGACATCGTAAGAGGATTTGTTTTGGTTTGTTCCGCCATTTTGCCTGGCGAAAAAGTATGTGATCAGACACGGAAAAGAGTGATATGTTGGTCACATGTCCGTCCGCCAGCCAAAGTAGTGCCGTACGAATTAGCGCGAAAAAGAGACTAGATTAGCAAGCTGGCTCTCGCTGGCCCTGTACCCATATCTGTAGCAGGTCTCCAAGGTGAACAGCCTCTGGCATGTTAGAACAAGGCAGCTAAGGGAAGTCGGCAAGTCAGATCCATAACTTCAAGATAAGGATTGGCTCTAAGGGCTGGGTCGGTCGGGCGGCGGTGCGCGGCCCACTTTGCGGGGCTCTTCCGAGGCTGGTGGTGCAGTCGCTCCGTTGCCCTCCCCTCCCCCCGCAAGGCGTGCGGGCCGTGCACCGCCGCTACTAGCAACTAGCCCGCCCGCTAGCGCTACTAGCCCGCTAGCGCTACTAGCCCGCTAGCGCTACTAGCCCGCTAGCGCACCTGGGGCTTTTAGTCTGGTGCGGCTAATGTATGAACAAAACATGATTTTGTCATAATTTCAAGTTGTGCGGCTAATATTCAGGTGCGCACAGGTGCAGTCCGGAAAATCCGGTAGCTTCTTTTTTTTCATAAAACAGTTAAATGTCTCGGTTTAAACATTTGTTATGTTTTCGATTATCAGTTTTTATTTAGTTTTACACAACATCTTGATGTTTTTGGAAATTAGATTGTAAAAACAACTGAATAGTGTTTGACAATGTTTCAATAATATAAAAAAGATGGAGTACTTTGTAAAGGTCTGCTTTTCTCGTATCTAACAAACAAATGATGTATGCAGAATATCCTGGGAAAGATGATGCTCTTGGACTCCAGGTAAGCTTCCAGACACTTCTGTGTCTCATTAAAAGAGCATTGTTCCACTAAAAAGTCTCCAACAGATTGGTCTGGGATAAAAACAATGCGTGTATGCTGTGTCTCAATATATTCACTTGCATAAATGCATGTTTTCATGTTTCTTTGTCTTTCAGCATTATGCCTGTTTTCTATGCATTGTTTGGTCAAATACCACACTGTGTGGCTGCTTTAAGGTCATTGGGCATCCTAACTTTAGCCACAATCTCTTTCCAGGACTTGCCAACCTTGAGAAACATATTTGGCTCAGCAGGCAGTTACCTCTTGATGTCTGCAGCCAAAAAGATACCTAGGTATAACCAGTTCCTTTGGTATGTGAGCCAATCATCCTGGAGAGAAGGTAATAAAGGATGGAAAATAAGAAATAGATAAGAAATAGATGGTAACAGAAGACAGAAGGGACAATGTGAAGAGACAGAAAATTTAAAATGTATTGGAAATTAATAAAAAGACAGAACATTGTTACCACAAAACTGTTCCATTACATCAACTACTGAACTCAGTGAACTTTGAAAATTGGTATATTTTGCAATTTTGTTCTTTTTCCTTTAGCCACTAGGGAGAGCTGCTGTTTAGCATTTAAGGGTAGAGTCAATGTGAATCAAAGCACATCTGCGTTTAAAAAGTAGACAAGCCTTTACTTCCAAGACAAGAATCACTTAGAGCCACGTTAAAGATCAATCTATGGTTTTCTTTTTTCATGGCCTTTACCAATGTTTGGTTAAAGAGGATCAGCTGTCTTAGCAATTTGTCCACCCTCCGCTTGATGGGAGCTACAAAGCATGAAGATGCTACACCCACACTGATAATGCTGTCATCCAGGAGTACCTTCACACGAAAACAAACACAAAGGCACGATGGACACACAATTACAACTCTGAAACACTGCTGCTGCTTTACAATAGACTGCATAAAAGTGCTATGCATTACAACCTGGGCATCCTCTGTGCTTCCCAAGATAATATCTTTGGAGGCACAACGAGACAGCACAGTAAACACATGTGTGACTCATTCAGAGTGCTTCATCAAAATGGGGTAACTACAGGGCATTTCTTAAATACCTTTTTGCATCCATGTATATTCTCCTATAAACTGCAATTTCCTGAAAGAAAGATGGCTTGTCTGATAGAGTGCTAAATGTGACACTACAGCCAAAACAGCTTAGTTTAGTGGAATGCAGGAAGAAATAGCTAACCTGCCTATGTATTCATGACTAAAGATCAGTTATTACCATGAACCTGTCTGCCAAGTAGGTCGTGTTTTTGGTAGAGTTTGAGTGAATTCTGATAAAACCTTGCAGGGGCGTAGTGTAGTCGTGTTAACAGTCCATTAAAATTTGGCTTACAAATTTTCCTCTGGGATTAATAAAGTATTCTGTTTCTGATTCAACCACCAAGGTCTTCAAGGTTAACTCATTGAGCTACTCATCGGAAATTGACAAAAAAGTCATATAACCTAGAAACTACGATTCTTTGTTGTGTATTGTCAACATAAAGAAAACACTGTAATGATTTGACGTCAGACCACTTAAAACCATGCTTAAAATTCAAAATTTGTATTTTCAACATTTAGAAAATGATCATTGGTATATGTGGACTCGCATTATAGTTTGCATCCAGAGACTTCTCATCTCAATTTTACATTTCATATCATATCTATCTTCTTCCAAGGTGACCCCAAAATGTGTTAGATCTTTTAAGAAAGTACCATTAAGACAAAGAGAATGAGCCATCTAGTTACTTAGAAATTTACTTTATGTAATAAGTATAACTTATTTATGTGCAGTTACTTAACTATTATCCATGACCTACTCCTACATGTTTGTGTAATCAAAGTAACCATCTGTCATGCTACTCTTATCTGATTTTTAAGGCACTACAAAAATGTTAAAGTAGTTTTAAAAAGAACAAAGAAAACAAAATAAATATACTACTAATCCCTTACTAAAAGTAAATAC
>VURO01032589.1:2772-15261 GCA_015108175.1 Pelvicachromis taeniatus | reverse complement strand
AAAAAAATTTTTTTTTAAAAAAAGGGGGGGGGGGGGGGTTGAATATCATAAATATAATAATTCATAATTATGTGGATATCCATATTAGATCGTTTGTAGTGAAATAAAAGCCCTCCAGAAAAGAAGGGAAAAGTCCTGTAACTTACTTTAAAACCAAACCTGTTCCCTAAAACGGTGCACAGAGCTACAGACCCCCGTGTAACAACCTTACCCAGTTAGCTAGCAGTTAATGACCACCAACTACTTGGGCAGTTCATAAAAGGACATGTAATGTTTGTCGCGCTGTTGCACAAACAGCACTCTCATTTATTTCAATTCATTTGTTGTAATAGACTATAGTGTGCGCTTCTCCTCCAGCTCCGCACCACCCAGCCTGCAGAAAATGCGCGTGCACTTTGCGAGCTCGTACCCGGCTCGTAACGAGTGGGCTCTGCCCTCAAGGGCGAGCATTGGTTAATGGTAGAATCTGATGCAAGCCAGGTCCTTTTATTTAGCAAAATTGAGATTAATAGTTACATTTTATTGTTGAGGGGCAAAGACAGGGCTCCATAAGCACATACACATTAAAAAAAATGTGTATGTGCTTGAGGCATGCTGGCGGAAAGGGGCGGGTGCTCAAGCACCCTCCCCCCCTCTTTCTCATTTCATGTCAATGCTAAACTTGTTAAATACATTCTCACCTCAGCTGTGCATATGTGTGAGCTCATTCAATCACAATCACAAGGAATGTATACAAAGCCAATTCACACAGTGTGATATTTATGGGCTTGTTTTTTTCTCTTAAAAATTCTTTATCAACACAAATTATAACAAATTGTTATTGTGTGTATTTGTTAAAAGATTATTCATTGTTTGTGACTTACAAGCTAATTCATTAAAATTTTATGAGGCAAAAAGCTACAAGTTCTAAGTCATAATTATGCTAAGCCTGATGTCTTTATAGCAGAACATGCGTTTGGATACCTTTTGTCACCATAATAAATGAAACCCTCTTTTAAAAACTGCATTTGGTATTTACTTGGGTTATCTTTTTGTTATATTAAAATTTGCTCAATCATCTGAAACGTGACAAATATGCAATAAAAAGAAAAATAATCATGAAAGGGTCAAATACTTTTTCACGATGACTCCGCTCACTGGCTACTGCCGTCCTGTTGTGAAGCCTTAACATAAGCATCTTGATTCGGCCATGTTGATTTCTTTAAAATTAGATGTCACAAAGATGGAGTCGCACCCAACTGAGAAGCACAAGAGGCAATGTACACTCATACACTGCCAACTTGTCAATCACTTATAGCTACATACAAACTGGGGATTTGAGCAGCATGATAACAAGCTGTTAAGTGAACAGGCCGTGCTCAGTGGGATTATCAAATGAGTTAAATCTATGAAAAATCCATAATTTTAAAACTGTTTAACGTGTTTTCCACCATTTTTGTATTTTTCAGTGATTTATTACTCGAGTATATTTACTAATGCAACACCCCTGGCGTAAGTAGCCCAAAGACCTGTGGAGTTAATAAAGCACACAGTTAAAACAGTTCAACTAACGTTTAATGTGGTTGTCAAATTATGGAGCTGTTTTTACATAAGGTTGTTCAGCTATAGAATGAGAAGCCTGAAACCTCTGTGTGACTTGGATTTCAGGTTAGAAACACTCTTTAGGCTGGGGTTAGATTGCCCTTTAAGTGTCCTTACAAAGATGGTAAGATATGCCTTTGTGGTTCTCAAAATATCTACTCTCTGGTGTCCCCAGGATAGCAAAAAGACAAAGAGGAGTGTGTTTATGTGTACTGTCGGACCACAATGACCACAATGTTAATAAGTGAAGATCGGTTCCATCTGGTTGTCACTGTGATCACAGTCAGGGTGGTGACCAAATGTTATGCTCTCCAGAATTAAATCCAGAAGGAGCGGGTCACCCAGATGAAGCACACAAGAAAGGCACTCGCTGTGACTGAAAACTTCAGACCAAATGTAAAAACAACTAAACAAGACTGAAAGAAGGTCATGAAAGAGCTGCAGGAGAAGTTATGAAGCAAGCAGCAGAGTCACTGGTGTTACAGCAGGACAGCAGGTTGTGGAAAGACATAATGTATGCCTTGGATTATAATTTGTCATCTCATTAAATGCTAAAAACAAATAAAACAGAAATAACAGAAATCTAATGTTCATTTCTACATAGTCACATTTTAAAAATCCTAATAGAATTTATTTAAATTGTGTTTTTCCTCTTGTATTCTATTTGTGGGCCACATTTGAAATATCAAACCGCTCTGCATTTCCTCCACAGATTGTTTGTTAAATTCACCTCACATTTTTAAACTTTGAAAGACAAAATCTGATTTAATGCACATTTCACTTAATTTCTGGCAGCCTGAAGCAGCGAGCACTTCTTTCTGTATGCAGCATCTGAAGTTGTTCCTCAGCCTATATGCTGTATGTTCATACCCACATCTAACTTAAATGTCTTCTATAATTTTACATCTTCTGTTGTAACAGAAAGTTACATTTATAAATTGATGGTTAAAATGTGATATGCTTATCAAAGTAACTTGAATCTGTGTACACACTGGAAGCAGTTTGCTGCAATGTGGCACTCAAAGATCACTGAAGGTGAATGACATTCTGCAACTTCAAGTGACTATCCGGTCTTTAAGTGATGACATATGAACCCTGCTTCCGGGTCCAAACTACTGTGCTTATATGAAGGCTGTTCTGTTTTTAACATGTTTTAATGCTTTGTATCTTTATTCTGTTTAATCTGAACAAACACCCCCCCAAAAAAACCTCAGTCGGGCTTTCACTACCTTTATTTTATATTATTGACTAACATCATATTGTGAATGGATGATCTCAGTTGTTCTCCTGACTGAAGTCTGGTCCATTTACAGCATCCTGCCATGCAATTGCATTTGTCCCTAACCATCAGGAACCCTCACATTAACTTTTATCGAGTGGAAAAAAGTTAGCGTTCATCCTCCAGCTTCACTGTGTTTGTGTTATACTAACATAGCTTTGTTGCTAGCGATCACATAGCACATCATTATATACCAGCTAGCCCAACTTCAGTAATAGGACTGCTGTATAGTTTCTGTCTTCATTCATGTCTGAAATGATAGCACAGCTGGCGTTTAAATTTTTTCAGAAATCCCTCAGTTAGAACATGGTATGTTATGTTTAGATGGAAACTAGCGAGCTAATTCCCTGCTAACTTCTAACTCCATTGAATTTTATAAATCCTGTTTTCATGGATGCCTGGATGTTAAACTTAATTGCTACACCTGTTAGAGCAGCCACACTGATCATTTTATTAAAGATGAAAAACAGACAGTTTGTAAGTCTCAGTAATGCCGCAGTGTTCATTTGACTTTGGGACCTGAAGCTGAGTTTGGACCCAGAAACAACTAGTGATGTCAGACTGAAAGACCGGATGGCCAAAATAATCCCTAGTGACAGGAAGTGAGCGGAACCCAAGATCAATTTTTCTCAACGTTAAGGCATGCGACTGAAGTGACAAACAGTGAAAACCATTGATTTACACATGACCTGGTAGTAAATACATTAGAGATCACCTAGAGCTTTATGGTTAGATGTTAAAGAATCTGGATTAGCTAAGCTAGATTAGTTTAGCTCATAGCCAACTTGCTAGCAGCATGGCCTTTTCACCTGTCCCTCTTGCATTTTCCTACTCATTCTGTCAGATGTTTAATTTCCTCCTCGACTTCTGTTAGTATTAACAATACTTTTTCAGAATCAGGGTTTTATTGCCAAATGTTGAGCTTATTTACAACATTAAAAAATTGCTGTGATCAGGAAGAACATCCTCTGCTGGGCTTTCTTTATGATGGAGGTGATGGTGGGTTCCCTCTTGAGGTCCTGGGTGATGGTGGTACCCAGGAAGCGGAATGAGTCCACAGTGGTGGTGAGGGTGTCAGTCAGGATGATGGGGGTTAGTGGGGCTGTGTGCCTCCTGAAGTCCACAATAATCTCCACTGTTTTCCGGACATTCAGCACCAGGTTGTTGCGGCTGCACCAGGACACAAGACGTTCAGCCTCCATCCTGTAGGCAGACTCATCCCCTTCCAAGATGAGTCCAATAACAGTGGTGTCATCTGCAAACTTAATTAGCTTGACAGACTGGTGGTTGGAGGTGCAGCAGTTTGTGTACTCTGCAGCTCTGGAGGCCATGATCACTGAATTGGAGACCTGGCTTCCCTTGAAAAACCCATAGTTAGCCAGATCCCTGTAGCCGGTGCAGCCAAAGGTAGCGTAGGCACCGTTAGCTTTTTTACACAGTGCCGTGTAAGTTTGGATTTGGATTGCCCTAATAATAAACACCCTCATTTAGACAAGAGAACCTGAAGTTGGAATTGTTATCTCCTGAGAACGTTCTGGTGGAAAGGAGTATGAAGCTTAAAAAGACTTTGGAGATAACAAAAAACAAACAAAAGAAAACACTGAATGCAAACATTTACAGTGGCTCATTTTGACATTATGTTAACAACATATGAAAAAATTCAGAGCACCAAAACATTTACACATTGCAGCGTCAGTTCCATTAACTGAAGCTTCCACTGAGTGCATTCGCAACGTTGTTTTCTAATTCTCAGGGGAAACTAGATGCACTATATATGCTGTTATAACTCAAGGGAATACAACAGTTCTTTTGACATTCAAATTAACAAGTGTTTTTCTCTTAAGCAACATGTTGAAACATCAAATGTTTTATTTCAGATGTGAGTTTTTCTCTTGAAGTTTGAGGGCCGCTCACACCTCCAGTCTTACCACATCATGATTCATAGCAAATTAAATATATAGGTATTGTTGTATTAGTACCACCAGTATTGGATTCAGTTAATAAAACCATGTTGAATATAAAAATGTCTTGGCTGGGACTAAAACTGTAAAGCCACCATCCCTTTTATTTTAAACTTGGAACAGTGATAGAAATTTCTGCTTTGGTGGCAGGAAAAGATTTTTATAATCCTACATACATTAAAAAAACAAAGAAAAGCAGCTTTAGGGTTTTAATATTCATTTAATGAATATGCTATAGAACTATTGCCATTACTATGAACATGTGGTAATTCTTCCATACCCTAAATACAGGTCTTATATTTAGAATTAATTATTAATTAATAAAATTAGATGAATAAAAAAAAAATTTCCGGGTCCCCAACAGCCACAGAATACCTTTAAAACTGTAAACCCACCCATAGATAGGCTTTTTGTAAAATTATTGGTATACATGATCTCACAAATGAATATAGCGGACTGATCATAACTGCTCTCCCATTTTAATTAAGGATTTTGTGGATTTATGAAAAGAGTGACTTGGGAGTCAAATTCCTGGCCTGAATCATCGTGTCAGTCCAGCTATGCATATCTTTTCATATTATTATAATACTGGTCTTGCAGCCATTGTCTCAGAAAGCATCTATGTCTCTATGTCTCTCCCTTGTGTCTGACAAGGATGAAAAAAAAAGAAGAAATATTTCAAATCAAGTAATTTAGTTTTGCTGGTTGAGTTTAAATCTATTGTTGTTGCTAAAATCATCTCGTGTTAGACAGACACCTGGATTTACTCGAATCATGTCTAATTTGTCATCCTGATTGCGCCAGTTGTAATTAGGCTGTGATGATCTGTTTCGTACGCTGCATCTGTCAATTTAGAAGAGCGACCTGGTTTTCCTTCATATCTGATGTGTTTTTCATTATACAAGAGTTTTAGAGCAGAAGGTGTTGTGTGCTATGCATAAGCCCTCTGAGGAAAATGTATCGTTTCCTGGCATATAGTAATAATCTCTATCTTGACTAGTTTCATATGTTGTTAATTCATTAATTAATTAATCAATTAATTAATTAATTAAGATCTAGTCCAAGCAAGGTTTGCAACTTTAGTAAAGCTTGCTTGCAAATAAAAGTTACATTTAAATTAAGACAGTGACTATTTTTTTTATTTCCTCTTTGGGCTAAAAATGCCCAAAGAGCAAAAAGACAACAAGCTCTCCAAATAAACTAATGACTTAATTCATAAAAAACTAAAAAGATTATCTCAACTTTTATTCCAGTTCCAGCCTGGCAGTATGAATGAATATGAATCAGCTGCTTTAATGTTATAGCATTAGTTACAGCTTCAGTTTCAGAATAAGCCCCCATTTTTGGCACTCGGCTCGGTGTGTGTGTGCATGTGTGTGTTTTGATGAATTATTGATGTGTGCGTCTGGCTCTCAACGTGTGTGTCTGCCATTGGAGTTGGCTTCTTTGATCGCAGGAACCCCACAACCCACCATTGAAGAACGCGCACACACACACACACACGAGTACTACTGTTATTAAAGATGGTTATTAGGAGCTCTACTGTGCCATCTGGCCGCTAATCAAATATTAAAAGTCTGTCTGTCTGCACCAGACACACCAAGCACACTGCACATACAGATGCACTGTGTGAACATGTGATGTGTATTCATACTGCATGTGACAATTCATCCTTGTAGCTGTGAAAAACTTTATTTTGACCTTGGAAAGATTTCTGTAACAGGCAGTTAAGACAGACGCTGTACATGCTGACGGCCAATTTGTTTTAACTTAGAGCAAAGCAAACCTTGCGTGACAATCTGCCATCACGGCGAGGTATGATCTTTATTTTAGGACATCTTTGTTGGATTTAATTCATTCGGGTACACGTGAACTTAGTAAGATGAACTGTCTGGAACGGTTCTTACTAAGCATTCAATAATCATTACAACACTTTACAGCACTGTGAAGTTTTGTGTGTGGAATTTACTGAAAAATGAAAACGTTCCCAACTTTATAGATTCTTGCTTGTTTCAGTCAAATCAAATCACTTTAATTACACTCATCTACTTGCTGAGTCCAGTCAAAATTCAAACATTAAAATCACAATACTTTAACATGATATTTCATTAACTTCATCATATATGAATATACTTTCCTTCATGTTTCATTCAGTTTGTGCTTTTTTACTTTAACAGGATTTTTCACTGGCTCAATCTCATGAATATCCGACATGATTTTCATAAACTTAATAGGAATATTTTCTCTCCCTTTTTCTTTTCATTGCTCTGTGATTGTCAGTCACAATATATTCAGTATAACTTCTTTTACAAATTATATGATAAAGTCAGAGATTCTTTGAGACTAGTGTCTCCTTAGTGTCTCACTCACTCCTCCCCTGCTTCTCACACACAGCCTCCAAGGTCATCTTTAGCGTAAACAAGCTGCTCCATACAGAACCTCAGTGAGAGGCCTGTTAGTGGAATCACTTCACAGATGATACTTTCTTATTTGTTATACTGGTCAGACTTACACTTGATTATATTCTCATCAGTATTAAGCATAGTAACTAACATCAAAATAATATATAAATTATCAATATGTGTTTATCAGCCAGTGTCAACACACAGACACTAATCTGCCAAGGTCAAAGCTGAATCACGCCAACGCACTTTAATTTACAGCACCAAGATGTAACCTGTGTAACCTTTTATTTCATTTTATTTTATTTTATTTATTTTTATTATTATTATTTTATTTATTTGTATCCAAGATACAGAACTTACAGAAATTATATAACCTAAGTATGTTATATAACCTATATATATATATATTATAACCTATAATATATAGGTTCAAGAGGAGCTCTTTAACACTGGAAGAATGCTTGTAGTGTATGTACGTGTATCTGTCCCCAAAACTCGTTTGATAAACAATTTTTAGTGCAGCGGCATTTCAGGGCTTCAATGTGTTTTCATATTTGTAAATAAGTGTTCATCAATATAATGAGGTTTTTTAAAGCACACACAATAAAGCAACATGTCTGTGTTTTCATGACTGAGTGATGTGAACAGGCGCAACAGGCTAGTTGATATAATTAAATTTGTGTTAGAAATCAGAAAGGGGTTTTATTGCCAGATGTCGAGCAGATTTACAAGATTAGGAATTTGCTGCGGTACTTGGTGCGAAACATACTATAAGACAAACACTTAAATAAAAAAAATTTTTTTTTAATTGCTAAGCAAATTAATATGTAATGAATAAAGGTGATGACCAGTAGAAAGATGGAACCGGGGCAGAGAACACAGTACAAGATCATGTGTTTAAATTAGAGCAAGTGGTGGCGAAACCCAAAAATAAACAAGTTAAAATAATTCCTCTTTCTAAAATTTGTATTAGTTCATTTTAATAGCTTGATTTACTCAACCATAAAATACATTTTTGTCAATAAAATGGCCAGAAATAGCAATAATATTAAGTACCATAGATAAGGTATGAATTAATTCAGGGAGAAATGTAATGAACACACTGAATCAGTGATTTTACTATGGTGATATACTATGAAATTATGAAACTTACTACATACATTGATATGTTTTATTCATTTTGAGTATTCACTTTGTCCCAGTGTTTCATTATCTTTCCCTCTGTTAAATTGGTGTGATTGTTCCCGCGTTATCATTGTTTCCACGTCTTCCCCCACCATCTTATATCAGCACACAAACTCTCAGCAGGCAGACCGCAGCTCTGTGTTGTCACAGACAAGCATTCTACAGACTTCAGGTGTTTGTTGGCTTATCAAGTTTATATTCATTTGTCACGTCAATGTACAGTATATATATCTCAATATCTAGGGTGATATAATGAAGATAATCTTTATCTTTATTTTGAACATGTTAAAAAAACAAACCAAAAAAACCAACAGAGAAGTAAAAAGAGGCAAACAAGGAAAACAAAGCCACCACAACTACAAAAAACGTCATGTTCAAAAAGGAGCAAGAAGCATAAGCTTATTTGGACCCACCCCCTTTCCCTTACCTAGTAATTAATAGACTACATCTTTTCTTCCTGATTATGCCCTTATAATCACACATACATTATTACAATTACAATATATGTGTATGTATTTTGTTTCTTAATTTTTTATTTAATTTTTTAAAAATATAACATGTGTTATATTAAAACATTAAATAAAACATAACATGATAAATTCACATCTTTATCTCATACATAATTGAAGCAAACATAGTTGCAAGTTGCTATAATTACGTTTATGTAAATAAAGCAAAATAAGTTGCTAGGATAATTTCTCTTTCATAAATATGAAATTCTGAACCAATTACCTTTTGTGATTTTTCTCCTTTACTCAAGCATAAAATACATTATTGTCTACAGAGATTTGGTGTTGGGAAAAAAAGAAAAACCCATATTTTGGAGTATAAGTCAGCCCATTCCAACTCCATGCAACCATTCCTGGGTTTATAACTACATTTGTACTTTACATTATAAAGTGCCTTGAGAAGGCTATTTTTGTCATTTGTTCCTAAATAAAAAAAGAATTCAAGTATATTCAAATTTCAGCTATAGGGTCCTTCATAAAGCAATTTAATATGAGTATGTCATTGTATGAAATGCCAAGGGAGAAAATGAAACATTCTCCTTGATTACATAGTAGCTCTGTGTGTTCAAATATGCACATCAAGTCTTACTGAGTTATCGGTTACCACATAATCTTTATGAAATAAACCCTTATGGGACAACAGCGGCTCCATAAACTCTTGACATATTATGCTATAATATGTAAACTATAAACCTCTCCCACTCAGGCATTCTCAGAGCACTTTGAAATATCTGTTCACCATTCCCGCATGTGTTCACTGGTACATACTGTTACAGTATGCTGATGTGTGGTGAGTGCGTGCCGTAGTGACCTCAGGGGCAGGAGGGCAGGCAGGACCCCCTCTGGCGCATCCCATTCTGCTCCAAGTGGAGGAAGAAGCGGGGTAGAGGTAGGAATGACAAGTCCTACCTGATACTTACATCTGAGGTGCAGCACATTTGTGCCATATTGACTTTTTGAAAGGTTTATCAAGCGCAGAGAAGTTTTCTTCCAGGATATCACTCAACCTGGCTGAATGCCACTGAGAATGCAAACAGAAGTGAAGCCATCATATGATAGTCGCAGCCACAAGATAAATGTATTTTCATGAAAAGGATATTTATACTATGTTTTTTTTTTTCAGTTATTAACAAACATGAGATCATACACCTTCTCTTTGACTCTTCAGCACCCGAGCTGCCATCATAATCAGAAGCATATAGCACACGTTTTTGGGGGTTTTTTGGGGTATTTTTTATTAACATTCAAGATCAATTTAACCTCCTAGGACCTGGCATTCACATATGTGAACATCACATTTTGGGTTGTTTAAACCAAAATACAGCATTTTGCTCTACAAGGACCTGATATCCTCTTACGAGGACATTATACTGCCACTGTTCAATCGAAATTTCAAAAGAATGTCCTTATATGTGGATCTCATTTTTCTCAGAAATAAAAATCACATAAAAAAACAATCTGGTAATTCTTTGTTTTTACATTGATCAGGTCCCAATCAGCCCAGATAGCAAAGAGAAATTAAAAAAGCATGCCCTGAACGAGTTCGGGTCTTAGGAGGTTAATTTGGGGCCAAAAAAAAGAAAAGTAGTTGCCTTCAGAGCACTGATGATCCGCTATGAGCAAGCACTACGCGACAGTGGGGAGGAAAAACTCACTTTTAACAGAAAGAAACCTCCGACTGAGACTCCTGTTGCAAATAATGACTCCCAGTCAGTGTGCAGCTTCAGGGAATTAGTTCAGATGTTAAAACTAGTGTTGCTGTAACTGTGAGATGTACGGGACACAACATCAAGTGAAATCATTTATACAAATCAAGATCTCTGAATCTCTTATTGAAAATATTTTACTTATAGGTGTCTAAAAATATCTCTGCTATTTACAACAACATTTCTGAGTGTATTTGTTAGGTTTACTGGTAAGGTTGTCATTTGATGTATAACTGCTTTCATATAAATAATCAGTTTGAACTTGCCATGATCTGTGTACAGCACTCTGTATGTTTTGCTATTGTGGTTTTCACACCTTGATATTTATGGTCTGTAGGTGGGGAGTGTCTGAAATATGGGTTGGGAAAGTGGAGGTTTCCAGACACACACACACATGCACGCACGCACACACACACACACACAAAGGCATATCCCCTTGTGTGTGTGAGTACCTGGGAGACAGTGACAGGCACCACATATGGGCTATTTGCATACGATAGTTCTTCTGGATCTTAAGTCTCACCTTGAATATTTGTGTGTGTGTGTGTGTGTGTGTGTGTGTGTGTGTGTGTGTGTGTGTGTGTGTGTGTGTGTGTGTGTGTGTGTGTGTGTGTGTTTTCTTTGAGAAAATGAAGGGGGTGGCGAGCTGAGTGTGTCTGTGATAGAAGTGTTTGTCTCAGAGTTGAGCTGCAGCTCAGTAAAAGTTGTCCTAGTCTGATTTTTTTCACGCTCTTATAAAAACAACTTGTCTCTGAATAATTTATGATCTGCGGGTTTTTGCTTCTTGTCCTGTTTCACATTCTATTCCTCCCTGAATCTCATTTGTAAACTCTCTCGCTGTCTGTGTACAGCTTTTTCTGTTATCAATGTTTACAGTTTTTTTTTAACCTTTGTTTTCAGCAGTTGTTCTTCTGAACCTTTTAGTCTCTCGCTGGGATAGCGAGCTTTTTCCTCCATCACCTATTTCTGAAACTCCAGTGATATGTTACTGGGTCATTTGTTGTCTGCAGACTGCTTTCTTAGGTACCTGCTACTTGATCTAGTATTTCTTGAGATTTCTCATTAGTTTTTGCTGTTAGTTGATATAATAGAGAATCATTTTTAAATTACTGATGATTAGCTACTGTGCTTCAGATGCAACAAGACAAGCCCAAACCGTGATACCACTACCATCATGTCTGACTGAGGAGTTAAGGATCTGATGCTATCGTGATGATGCAATGTTTTTCTGTCTCCTAATAGCGAACTTCTCGTGTAAGCTAACATTTTAGACTTTGGTCTCGTCTAGCCACATTGGAGACCAAAACACAGAGATCTGAGCAATAGCAAATGCAAAAACTGAGCGAGAGGGGCTGTTATTGTGTGTGTGTGTGTGTGTGTGTGTGTGTGTGTGTGTGTGTGTGTGTGTGTGTGTGTGTGTGTGTGTGTGTGTGTGTGTGTGTGTGTGTGTGTGTGTGTGTGTGTGTGTGGATTTTGCACGCAGCAATGAATTTTGTTCACTCAAATTAAGCATTTCCTCAAAATGCAACACTTGTACTTGCAAAATCTTTAAAAAAGTGCTCAATTTTTTTTTTTTTTACATGTGGTCAGAATACGGGCACAAAAATAACACCATAGACTTGCTCCAGTCACCACAGAGAGCTATACAGGATTCCTGTTTTTGGGGTGCGCTACAATCAATATCCTAACCACAATAACTGGTACAGGCCACAGTGTGTGTGGGTGTTTTTGTGTGTTGTGGTGTGTGTGTGTTGTGTTGTGTGGGTGTGGTTGTGTCATGGTGTGGGTGTGGTTTTGTCTCTCTGTGGTTGTGTCATTGTGTGGGTGTGGTTGTGTCCGTTTGGTTGTAGGTGTGGTTGTGTT